>CAUYON010139253.1:0-10695 GCA_963573935.1 Arctocebus calabarensis
TTTATATAGTGATCAAGGAAATGCCATGAAGGATATCTGTAACAGTACGATCAAAATATTTCTGAATGTATATGAATCATGCCCTGTGATTGCACCAATGTACATAATTATGATTCAATAAAATTATTAAAAAAAAAAAAGAAATGCTGCGTATCAAAACAGATTGGCTTTGGATTATTTACTTGCTGCAGAAGGAGGAGTACATGGAAAGTTCAATCTAACCAACTGTTGTGTGAAAATAGATAATCAAGGTCAAGTGGTAGAAAATATAGCTAATGATGTTTCCAAATTGACTCATGTGCCGGTACGGCATGGATTTGATCTGAAATCCATCTTTGGAGGATGGTTCTCTGCTTTTGGAGGTTTTAAGACCCTTGCAATAGGAGTTTTACTGTTATTGGGCACTTGCCTTTTCCTCCCATGCCTATTGCCGGTATTACTCCAGCTGGCGAGGAACCTAGAGAGTTCGGCTGTGTCTCAAAGAGCCCCAGGTGGAGTGTATTACATGTGTCACCAATAAACTGTGACACAGGGTGGTGAAGATGATGATGAGACTTCATAACAAGCTGTTCTGAGTCTCAAAGTGGGGAATGAAGCAAGAGAGTAAAAGCAGAGCTGAAGATCTGTCCTGGTCACTATGTACAGGCATTAGCCTAACAGTCTGTACCACTCCCACCTCTACTGCAGCAGATGTCTCTGTTATCTGTATGCCCTTCCTTTGGTATGTGCTGGGTCTAGATAGTGACCTTGTCACATCCTTAACCTTCTGTCACCTTTGAGGACAGGTAGCCCTCCCAGTACCAAGGGTGCAGGCCAACCTGACCTTCCCTTGAGTCCCAAGACTTTCACATCTGTCACGTCTCTCTCATGCACCCTAGTCCTAAAAAACGTATAAAAGAAAGGCAAGAGATTAAGTCGGTGGGCTTGGATTTTAGGACACTAGTCTGCCGAGTCTCCCAGCCAGGGAATAAAGCCGCTTCCTTTTCCAACTGGTGCCTGGAGTCTTCTGTCTGCATCGGTTTCCTGCTACAGGATTACAGGCGTCAGCCGCTATGCCCAGCCTTTACACTTTTCATTTAATAAATACACTTTTCCACTTATAAGTTTTATACCAAGCATGTACCTCAATTTTAAAGTCTAATTAAATAAAAGAATAAACATGCATATAAATATGCACAGATGAATGCACAAGAATATTTATTGTTTCACTGTTTATAATAAGAAGTCGGGGCCTGATTTTACAAGCGAACTCCCCGTACAAGGAACTGTGAAGGAGATGGGAAAGTAGGTCCACACTCTGACTAGAAGAGGTACGTGACTCAGGATGTGAAACACTGGAGCATGAAGTTCATGTCATTGAAGAAGTGTACCAACTTCTTTGTCAATGCACAAAGTTCTTTTAAAAAGCTGTTTATGGGCAGCACCTGTGGCTCAAAGGAGTAGACTGCTGACCCCATATGTTTGGAGGTGGTGGGTTCAAAACCAGCCGCAGCCAAAAACTGCAAAAAAAAAGTAAATAAAAATAAATAAATAAATAAAAAGTTGTTCACACAATAATAACAGAAAACAAAGAGAACTGTCTAGAATTATGGAATTGGATGAAGACGTCACAGAGCATTCAGACGCTGAGCTATTAAAGTCATCTGAAATGGACTGCATAGATCTATATTTAGCATGCAAATTCATGCAAAATATATTTTAAATTGATTAAAAGTAGGTTTTGGAAATGTAAGTATGGAATAATTCCATTTTTGTGAAAAGTTCTGAAGGTAAACACCACAAAAGAAGTGGATTTTTTTCAGTACTGTGTTCCTTACACCTGGTTTCTAGGGCATGGGACACACACGATCAATGTTCGCTGAATATCAAAATAATGAATAGAAGCATGCAGCCACACAGAAGAAAACAAAGCCAAAAGTTCTAGGTCAATCTGTTAACAGAGTGGTGTTTATTTTTATTTTATTTATTTATTTTTTGACACAAAGTCTCACTCTGTGCCCTGGGTAGAGTACCACGGTTCACAGCAACCCCAAACTCCTAGGCTCAGGATATCTTCCTGCCTCAGCCTCCCTTGTATCTGGGACTACAGGAGCCTGCCACAACACCTGGTTATTTTTTTAAAGATGGAGTCTCACTCTTGCTAAGGCTGACCTTGAACTCCTGAGCTCAAGGGATCCTCCTGACTCGGCATCCCAAAGTGCTAGGATTACAGGTGTGAGCCACTATACTTAGCTATATTTTCTAACTTTAAAAATTAACATGTATGTTATATAAAAATATTACTTTCACTTGGTGTTTATTCAAAGGTTATATGTTTTAAGGTTAAAAGTTTAGAAAATATCTTGTTACCAGGAATAACTATAATTCATCATTACCTAGCTCAAAACTCACACTGAGGCTGAGAGTGTACTCAGCAGGGGCATTGGCCTTTATTGGTTAGAAATGGCAGCTTTTGCAAGCAGCCAAGAAAAGGAGATGGAACAAAGAAAAGTTAAAAACAAAGCAGCATTTCCAAGCCCCAAGCCTTTGCAGAATCCTGTTGGATCCTTCCAGGAACACAGGGAAGAGACAGCCATGTCATTTGGGAATTTGACATATGTTACTGCTCTTGACTTATTTTTAGATGTGCTTGCAAATTGAGTAGTTGTCCTTCATGGACTAAAGAGTTACAATTCCCCAGGTGTGGGTGTGATTTGCACATGATTTATTCAATTATGAATTTTTCTGTTGAAAAAAATGGCGCCTTTATTAAAATATCAAGATCCAAATGTGAACTTGTTGGGCCGCCTGAGCAGGAATAAGGCAGAGACTTTGCTTGTCCACTGGGGCTGGGAAGGAAGAACAGTTGGGGATGGGCCAGAGTCAGTTGGCAATTTTGTTCCTGAATATTAAAAAAATAAAAATCTGGAGATACTCACTTTCAGCAAGCGGCTATAGAGAGGTCCTTTCTTAAATTTTAGCCCTAAGTAAGAAATTTAAGAAGATGTTTTCTTGGCCTTCTGTAATTACAGCACCTGAAAAGGCTGCAAACTAAAATCATATTAACCCCAATCTTTCTGGTGCTGCTCCTTCCATTTTTTTAACTTGATTTTAAATGTTTGTATCTAATTAGGTTTTTCATATACAATATTTAATTATTTTTTATTCTTCTAATATTTTCTTTTAGCTAATAAATAACTTTTATTCTTCAAGCATGCATTTGGTGGCATTGTTTTACCCTTATTAGTTTATCTCGTAGCTTTCATTATCTTATTTACCTATTTAATTATATTTATTCTGTACTTTATATTACCTTATTTTGAAAATTTTATCTTGCCACATCATTTTGCTCTTTTATGAAAATGTAATCACAACATTCCATTTTACCAGCCTAATGTATGGTCATCATATTTTCTTTAAATATGCACATTAAATCATTCAACTCCCACTCAG
This sequence comes from Arctocebus calabarensis, assembly GCA_963573935.1. Lineage (NCBI taxonomy): Eukaryota > Metazoa > Chordata > Mammalia > Primates > Lorisidae > Arctocebus > Arctocebus calabarensis. The sequence continues at coordinate 3,433 of CAUYON010139253.1, forward strand.
ACCTCCCCTCCTGTGATACCCAGAAGTCTCAGAATGCTTGATTTTTATCTAAGCCAGGGAGTTGGTCCCCAACCATCATCCTCACTCACATTCATCCATATGAAATGTAGCTGGGACTCCAGACTTAACAATGTATTCAGCTGCTTCATCTGAAGGATCAGGTCAATTGTCCTATACTCTCCATCACCCAGAACAACTTGTACACGATATTTGTTGCCTATCCAACAGCCTTTCCCCTTTTGCTACTCTCTTGCTGGTATGTAATCTTACCCAACAGCAAAAAATGGGAAGTATATAAGGGGTTTCTGAAAAAGGTTTTTCTCCATAGCAAGAATAAATGCACTTGGGGGTGGGGATAACCCCCCAAGTGAGTTGTATGTGATGCCTGGACCTACTGCAGCTATCATGAAGCAATGAGGGGAGACAAGATTGGAAAGTACTGGGGTTCATTGCTGTATACTGGGTTAGTGAGTTAAATGGAGCCACCTTGGGTCTGGGCTTCCCAGGGGAGACAATCAAATATCAAATATAAAGCCAATTTGGGGGGGTATTTTGGCACTCATGACAAAGCATTCTAAATGAGGCATACAGTCTGTAGGGGAAGATTTGTAACTGCAGGGTCATCCTGCTGACCCCAGCTCATTTCTACTCTCAGGATGGTTTTATTTTACACACTTCAATTGCATTTTCCTGCTACTTAGGCCACCATAATTCTCCCCACTGGTTTCAGTAAATGAGAATCAGTGATAGGAGTCAGATTCTTGCTTCTCACCTCCCACTAACGTTTGGGTTCCTTATATGAATTTGCCTACAAATTCCTACGTAACATAAAGTTCATTGTCTTTTTCCATTTTATGTTGCTATAAAGGAATACCTGAATCTGGGTATTTTATAAAAGAAAATTGATTTATTTGGCTCACAATTCTGATGGTGGGCAAAGTTTGGGCATCTGCATCTGCTGAGAGCCTCAAGGTGTAAGGTGAAGGGGAGCCGAAGAGAAGGAAAGCACAATCTCACAGAAGCTACCAGAGTGAGGACTTGCTCACCCACCTCCTGGCAGGGCACTAACCCATTCATGAGGGGCTCCATCCCCATGACCCAAACGCTGGGGATCAAATTTCAATGTGAGACTTGTAGGGAACAAACTATGATGAAGCTATCATATCCATTATATCAAATTGTCTCACACAATTAAAATGCAAAGTTTCTTCTTACCATACACCTGCTACACAATTATTTTCTTCATAATTATAGAGGCAAGTATATGAAAGAATTAGAAAATACCAAAAGACAAAAAAAGAGAAAATTTTAGTATACCATCCAGAAATATGTTAACATTTTGGTATATTTCTACTTTTTCTTATATAATTGAGATCATTCTTATAGAATTATGAGATCATATTTTGTATATTGGTTTATTCACTTAACAGATGATTATTTTTCATCTTGCATTACTATTCTTTAAAATCATAATGTTTAAGTCTGGAAAATATCCTATTATTTAAGATGCACTAAAAAGTATTTAGTCATTCTGTTATGTAAAAAGAAGATAAATGTTAAAACTACGGATTCTGGAGTCAAAATCCTCACTCTGATTTTTAACAGATACTACCTATGTGACCTTGGAGCCTTGGCTTCCCTCATCTCTAAAATGGGTATAAGAATGTCACCTCCTAGGTTTGTTGTGAGAAGCAAATAATATAAGAAGACTTAGGATCTGGCATAAAGTTAACATTCAATAAAGATTTATTATTAAATATTGAAGCTATTTTTTATTTTCTCAAATATAAATAAAACATCTATGCCTTAAAAATATCCTTGAACATGAGTAGAGACAACATCCTTTTCTTTATAATTTTGAATAATTTCATGAAAGGAATTCCTGGTTGACGTCCATATTTGTCAGACTTTTATAACGCTAAATAGCAGAAAATTCAGGTCTCAAGAGGCCATAGTGAAAAGAATGCATTTCCTGGGAAAAATGATTCTGAATCAGAAATCTTTTCTTTTTCAATTAATGTCTTTTTGTAGTTACCCTTTTACCAACATTATAGGGTAAATTCACCTGTTTCCCCCAAATTGAGCTAGCTGACCTTAGATTGAAGTAATGAAGTGCATCCATAGGTCAAATGAGCTTTGAACATAATAACAGGTTTATTCTGGGGACCACTTAGATGACCTGCTAAAATGGTATTTACTTTTTCAATTATAGATTTTCAGCTTCCTTTTAGAAGAGACAAGTGATTAACAAAAAACAATCTCTTTTCTCCATACAATTATTGAGAATTCATGGGAGATGAGAAGTGGCTAAGGTGGTCCTTTCTGGAGGGAGGCTCAGTAGCTCCTTAGGTATCATTTTAATGAGCAATTAAGTAATCTCATCAATCAACCGTCAATTTCTGCAGGTATACTTCCATTCATTGTGTATTCTGATTGACCATGTTAATGTATCTTTAGCTGCCTGCTTGCCACCAGTTGGAAGAAAAGCCACAATCTCTGTGCTGAATTCTTTGTAACCACTCCTTGAGTTCTCTACGCATCATGGCAAACAATGAAAGGAGTAATGCATCTTCCATCTGCTCAGAAAAATCCCTTCCCCAGACTCACACCTACTGAATTCCCCTACCTAATTCTTTGAATCTTTACATTAAATGTAAGCTTTACTTTGGATTTAATCTGTAACAGTCATTAAGTAATATTCCACTAACTCCCAGTGGTTTGCAGTCTGGATTCTGTGACAGATTTGCGTATTTAAAAACTTGTGCATCTCTATAACTTCACATCTGCGCAGCTTGCTTTTGCTGCCCTCCTGTGGTTTCCCCAGATCCTGACAACCAGGGCAGGCTTGGTCCAGATGCCTGGTCTCACCCTTTGTCATCTGCTCCCTCTACCCCTTGGTCTCCTCTTTAGTCCCATGTAAGATATCTGCAAGAATTCAGCCCTCAATGACTCATTGAGATTCATGGATCCAGTTGGCGCCCAGGAATGCAGCATTGACATCTGCTAGACTTTATCTGCCACCTGGAACACTGTTCCTTCTATGTGACTAATGCCCCCTTCCTCTTTGATGGGAAGTGTCCATTCCTAGTAATGGTACATTCAGTTCAGGGATTATTTGTTTAAAAGTGATGTTCTCAATCCTTGTTTATAATATGCCCCTTCATCAGGGACTGGTGATCAGGCTAGGCACATCTGTTAGCAAAGCTCAGCCCCGTCACCATGTGTTTTACAGCCATTTCTAGGGGGCCTTTCCCCAGCAACCTTTTATTGTGTGTTTGCTGTTTCTTACTAGGCAGTCTTATATGCCTGTCCCTGGTTCAGAGAGCCTTGTAGAGGTTTTATCTCCAATCTAAGAAAGATTTCTGATTCAGAATCATTTGCCAAAATGAAATGCCTGATCCACTTTGTGGAAAATTACTCATTTAGCTTTTCCTGGCAATTTCTCAAGTTTTTGGAAATGATTTTGTCTCTTTCCCCCATGGAAACATTTCTTTAAAATTAAAATTTAAAACTATAAAGGACGATGCCAAATTTTATTGAAAGGCAAACCCAGCATTAACAATGAGCTAGAAGATGGGGCGATACTGAGGTTGAGGGTTAAGAACAGTTACTCACTCATTGTCTCTTAACTAAACACAACAGTGTCTTTTTAAAATGCAAGTAAACGGTACTTGGTCCTGGATACATGACATTATACCAGTGACTAGCTCTGAAAAAGAGCACAGAGCTCTAGTGCTCGCCACCTGTGACCAGGTGCCTCAACCTCGCAGTCTCCGGTTCATTACTCTTTAAAATCCAGGTAGTAATGCATTGCAGGATTGTTATGACTAAGAGATGTGATGTTTGATGCACTGAAAATCAAGATACAAATATAAAATATTATCATCATTTACGCTTTATTGAGGAGGGAACAACATCAAAACAGCCAATCTAAAAAAATGCTTCTTTAATGGGTCCTTTATAAAACTTACAACTAGTAGCAGATAAAATCAGTCCCTGATTTATTTCACAAAATACATTTTATTCTAGAGATAGTTTCCCCTATTTACCCACCTTAAATATGGGAACATTTGTAGTATATATAACTTACAGTCTCTTCTGTGAAAGCAAAACCTCCAGACACAGATAAACTTTAGGTTATAATTCATGAAGCAATGAACTTGCCTGTGGGGGAGAAAAACAGGACAATTCCCAGCTTAGTTAGGTATCATCACAGTTGCTGAATCCAGTTGACTTTAAGGCACAAGATTGACCTGAAATAGTCAAACAATCACTTTACTACAGAAAACATGGCAGAAGATGCACAAGCATCAGCAAGGAATTAGCAAATTCCTCTGCATGACTTTAAAAGCACTCGCAGGAAAGGGCACCCTGATAGAGAAATTGCTTTTCCAAGTCCAACTTCCACCAGCTTTAATGGCGGGCACCTTCTTTCTTCAACTTCATTCTGTAGAATTGCCAACTTTTACTTTCTCTCTTGGGTCTTAAGACATCTTAGTGACATTTTAGGAGTCAGCTTCTGTAATGAATTAGCAAACATTGAAATTATCTTTGCCACAATAGCCTATGCTAGATAATTTTTTAAAAGAAGTAGAACCCCTGGCGGCGCCTGTGGCTCAAAGGAGTAGGGTACCAGCCCCATATACGGGAGGTGGCAGGTTCAAACCCAGCCCCAGCCCTGCATGGTACTCAAATTCAAAAAAGAGTTCAGAAATGAGAGCTGCAGGAGCAGCTAAAGGAGTTGGGAGAGTGTCTAATACCCGCCCAAGCCCTCCCAAAAGATCTGTAAGACTCTAGGAAACACAAGTTGTAAACACTGATCTCTGCCAATCTAACAATTGATTTTCTGTGTAAGAGACTAGAACAAAATGCTAAGGTAACTGAAGGATTAACTAGCAGTAAGAAAAACCGGATCATTCTCTGGAGAGGAGATGACTGTGAGGGGAATGAGAGAACTTTCTAGAGTGTCATACAGGCATGAGCTGTTGTCCAAACCAAACTGTGACTCAGGACCCACGCTCTCACCACACACGCTTGAGTAAAGTACCCGAAGGCTAGACTTGGTCTGACTCTGGCTAGTCTCAATAAATCCTGACTCACGTTCACTGAACTAGACAGTAATTTCAGTTTGTTTCATCTTTCAATATTGAGAGCACGGTAGGGAATATCACCTGCTGGGGGCTACAATTCCAACTCAAGTAGCATAGTCTGATAGCATTAGCTCAGTGGTTACAAGATACACCATTGTTTAACCATCAGTCCTAATTTATCTCTGATGGAGACAGAGAAGGATGTAACTGCCCTTATTAGGTTGATTAATACTTTCTGCCACAATTGAGAGAATTAGTATTATAGTACCGTACAGGTCATTCCCAGAAAAATGAGTCCATAGAAACAGCTGAGTGTTAGGTCAAAGTGAAATTGTACTAAGAGCTAAGAATATCATCCTCAAATAGTGATCCATGTCATTTTTTGTTTTGTGCGTCTGACCAAGTGTAAATGCACTTTTGTTTTGTGCATCTAACCAACTGTAAACAGTTTTGTGCATCTGACCAAGTGTAAATACTGTCTCTTGGATAGGTGTGCAGGCCTAGGCATGCATACCTGCATACATCCACATCCCAAATGCTGCATGCATTTTCAGAGGCTAATGATCCCTGAAGCCTATCCATGAATTCCAGGTAAAGAATCTGCAATTGAATTCTTTACTCAGCTGCAGAAAATCTCATTTGAGAATAATCACCATAGGGTAGCAGAATAATGAAAAAGTCTTCTGGGGCAATGACTTAATATCATATTCCTGAGAGAGGTCTTTCACAGTTGAGAAATTTATTTTTTTCAAATTGGTTCTTTCTATTAAAACAATATCTAAGGTATTAGTGGTTTAGTTTTCAGAACATTGGTATATAATGACGTGTGGCTTATCTTGGGGCTTTTACATAACAGATATCTTTTGAATTACATTTTAAACTCCTACGACCCTTCTAGCAATTCTGGACAGTTGCAATCTCATTTATGGATAGGAAAACTCAAGTACGGAGACACCCAAGAAGAGTTGACTAGTCCACATTAGAATGAAAAAGACTGACTCCTCACTCCTGCAGCAGCCCCTTTGTTTTTGCTATGCCATCAAGCAAATGTTTTTAATAAGCAAATAGCAACAACAACAATAACAGTTACTTGTTGAACAATTCCAAATACTGAACTAAGAATTACTCAAAAATACTCACTCTGAACCATGATTTAGGAAACGGAATTTTAAATTCTGGTTTACAATGAAAGATAATCTTAAAAAATAAGTGTCCAAGTTTATATTTACACCTGCTGCTATGTTCAGACTGTGTGAAAGCCAAGTAATTTCAGAGTGTCCCACAAAAACGGACGGTTTCAAGCAGTTCAAGTAGAGTAATGCAATGTGAGACCTGTGTGCACAGAGCACAGAGCAGTTTGAAAACTATTCAATAAATTCTGGTGCTGATTGAATATTTAGTTTAGAAAATAATATTCAGATTTTCTTCCAGAATACCAGTTTGGCAGGAAATGCTATCATAAATAGAAAAAAAATTCTATTTCCTTTCCCAGAAATAAATGGATTTATTTAGATAATAAATAATTATTTAGATAATACCATTTAATGCAGATTTCAATTCCCTAAAATACTAGCCTTAATGCTAACCTTTAGAAATTAATAAAAATTGCCATGTAATAATTTCTAGCTTGCAGGATTTTGATAAAGTTTGACTGACCAAGCAGAACTATTAAATTTTTGAAGTTTGAAGTTTCATTTTGAATGGTGAATCTAGGTGAACAAGCCTTTTCTGCATTAGAAATAGAAGACAAGGGGTGGAGCCAAGATGGTGGTCTGTAGCCAGCTTTCCACAAAGGCTCTCATCCAGAAAGAGAGTTAAGGGACAGAAATTTAGCAAGAAAGCCAATGGTTCGGATCTGAGCCAAAAGAGAAGGTCAAAGAACACACATCAACCCTGCTGGAGTGACCTGCCACCCCAAGGATGCAAACAAAAGGTACAAAACACATCGCCAAGTGGATGGGAGTCCCCTCCCCCATGAGAACAGCTTGCAGTATATTCCATACCTCCATACAAACAAGTGAGCAGAGTTCAGATGTCCTCCCACTCTACCCCATGGGAGAGACCCTCTAAAAACTGGACCTCCTTCCCCTACTAGAGTGCCACGGCACTCTCCTGCCAGGCATAAAACTGTATATATTCTCTACCTGCAAGTTTGAACTCCCGGCACTCCCCT
>CAUYON010139255.1:0-69292 GCA_963573935.1 Arctocebus calabarensis
AGCACTCAGCACTCCGCAGAGCGTGTTTCAGAGTAGCACTCAGCACTCCGCAGAGTGTGTTTCAGAGTAGCACTCAGCACTCCGCAGAGCATGTTTTCGGAGTAGCACTCAGCGCTCCGCAGAGCGTGTTTCAGAGTAGCACTCAGCACTCCGCAGAGTGTGTTTCAGAGTAGCACTCAGCACTCCGCAGAGCGTGTTTTCGGAGTAGCACTCAGCACTCCGCAGAGCGTGTTTTCGGAGTAGCACTCAGCGCGCCGCAGAGTGTTTTCAGAGTAGCACTCAGCACTCCACAAAGCGTGTTTCTGGAGTAGCACTCAGCGCTCCGCAGAGTGTGTTTTCAGAGTAGCACTCAGCGCTCTGCAGAGCGTGTTTCAGAGTAGCACTCAGCACTCCGCAGAGTGTTTTCAGAGTAGCACTCAGCACTCCGCAAAGCGTGTTTCAGAGTAGCACTCAGCACTCCGCAGAGTGTGTTTTCAGAGTAGCACTCAGCACTCCGCAGAGTGTGTTTCAGAGTAGCACTCAGCGCTCCGCAGAGTGTTTTCAGAGTAGCACTCAGCACTCCGCAAAGCGTGTTTCAGAGTAGCACTCAGCGCGCCGCAGAGTGTTTTCAGAGTCGCACTCAGCACTCCGCAAAGCATGTTTCTGGAGTAGCACTCAGCGCTCCGCAGAGCGTGTTTTCAGAGTAGCACTCAGCGCTCCGCAGAGCGTGTTTCAGAGTAGTACTCAGCGCTCCGCAGAGTGTTTTCAGAGTAGCACTCAGCCCTCCGCAGAGCGTGTTTCAGAGTAGCACTCAGCACTCCGCAGAGCGTGTTTCAGAGTAGCACTCAGCGCTCCACAGAGTGTTTTCGGAGTAGCACTCAGCACTCCACAGAGCGTGTTTCAGAGTAGCACTCAGCACTCCGTAGAGTGTGTTTTCGGAGTAGCACTCAGCACTCCGCAGAGCGTGTTTTCAGAGTAGCACTCAGCACTCCGCAGAGCGTGTTTCAGAGTAGCACTCAGCACTCCGCAAAGCGTGTTTTCAGAGTAGCACTCAGCGCTCCGCAGAGCGTGTTTCCGGAGTAGCACTCAGCGCTCCGCAGAGCGTGTTTTCGGAGTAGCACTCAGCACTCCACAGAGCGTGTTTTCAGAGTAGCACTCAGCGCTCCGCAGAGAAAGTTTCCGGAGTAGCACTCAGCGCTCCGTAGAGCATGTTTCAGAGTAGCACTCAGCACTCCACAGAGCATGTTTTCAGAGTAGCACTCAGCACTCCGCAGAGCGTGTTTTCAGAGTAGCACTCAGCGCTCCGCAGAGCATGTTTCAGAGTAGCACTCAGCGCTTCGCAGAGTGTGTTTCCGGAGTAGCACTCAACACTCTGATGTTCAGCTGGTTGTGTGTCCCTTTCAGGAAGGCACTGACTGGAGTTTGATTCAGTGCTATGCTCTCGGTGCCTGACACTGAGACTGAAACTGGGAAAGTATGACTGGAATGAGACAATGGAAGGAAACAATGGCAGTGAGACCAGAAAAGGAGAAATGGGTTCAGGAGGTAAAATTGATAGATCTTGATGACCAACTAGTTAAGGGGGTGATTACAGCCAAGGAAATCATCCAGGGTGGCTCTGGGGCTCTACATTTTCTACTGGTTTGTAGTAAGTGAAATGTGATTCTCATTTTAGCCAAACACAAAAATGCTTTGAAATTTGGACTTCAGAGAAGCCTAGAATCTCATAATTTGAAAGGACCAATGAGGCCACGTTGTCCAAATGTCACAGTAGAGTCTCCTTTATAACACTGCCCCAATCTGGTATGCTCAGCCACTTCAAGTAAGAAAGACTACCGCCTAAAGAGCCCTTTCCATCTGTAAATGATCCTGCCTATTAGAAAGTCATTCATCTTAACCTGAAACCTATCCTCCTGAAACTTGCACATTTTTCCTAGTTCCACAACATGGGCTATCTAGTAATTGTGACCCCTCTTCCACAGGGCAGGTGGATTAGTCAGGGGATATGTTGAGGAAGAGGCACAGATTGGAAATTACATACACCATGTGCGTTGTCACAGGCCAAGGTCAAGACTCAGTCACCTGGCACACCTCACTGCAAGGAAGGCTCAGCTGTGGTCTTGGCTTTGGGGGCCACACATCCAGCTAAAGTCACAGGCCCCACACTGTGGAGAGACATAGGGCATGGAACTCGGGTGCCACAGCCACACTTTAAATATATGGGAACAACCACCATTTCCTCTTGTTTTCATCCCATGTTCATGGTCACCTCTCACCTAATCTTCTCTTCTCTGGGTTAGATAGCACCAGTTCCTCACACCTGTCCTTAAATGGTAAGGTCTCGGGCACTTTCAACATTGCGAGTTGGTCCCAATGCATTCTACCTGCCCACACGAGGCCATGCCTTCTCCCTGTCATTTCTTTGTGTTTCTTTTTCATGGCTTATTAGTATTTTCATAACTTAAAAAAAATGATGTGCTTATTTTAAACTAAAATAGCTAGCATCAATGTATATAAACTAAAAAAAAATCACATCTCCCTGCCTCTCCACCTTCACTTTCCCAAGTGAAACAACAATGGCTTGGGTTAGGGTTAGGGTTAGGGTTAGGGCTGCTTCTATGGTTTTCTATTTTTTACTACCATCAACAATAAATAATATATGTACAAACAAAGTTTCATTTCCTTTTTAAGGAACCAAAATTTTATCTCATCATTTATTCAACCCTTCAACTAGCTCTTTTCACTTGACATGGGAGAAGTACCTTTCTAGGGCCGTGTGTGTATGAGTATGTTTCTACATATATGGAGGGGTGTGTGTACACACAAAACATGTATTTATACATAAAATATCACATATATAAAATTTGTTTTAATATTTGCAAAATGTTCCATGGAATGGATACAGCACAATTCACTCAACCATTCCAGTTTGTTTCAGGGTTTTGTTCATGTAAAACAGGTTGTAGTGAGAATCTGTTTTGTATTTCCTAATCTGTGCTTTTATTTTTATAGGAAAGCTTTATAGAACCAGGATAGCGAGGCTAGAAGATATGGTAAATACGACCAAATTACCTTGTAAACTGTTTTGTTGCTCATTTCCCCCACATTGTTGCTAGCTCTAAACATTACTAATATTTTAAAATTTTCACCAGTCTCATGGCTAAAAATGGTATCATGTTATTTTAGTTTGTTTCCTCCTTAATCGATCTTTTTATGTGTAGACTCTGTTTACATTTTATGTTTCGAGATGGATGTCTTTTATTTAATGAGTTTGAAATCTCACTTAAAATAATCACAAGTGGTACAGCAGTTTTACATTTTAGGTAGTTAGGAGAGAGAAGCGCCCCAGAGAAGCACCTTGGGCACTGTCTCTACCCAGGCCGGCTTCCCTCTGAACAGACCGCTCTGAGGATGGCTTCTCCCTGCACTCTGCAGCCTAGATTTTGGGGTGCTCCACACGGGCTCTCTGCTGCCCGGGGGCTCAAGGGAGAGGGAGCAGCCCAGAACTCAGTTTGCAGCTTTTGAGGAAGGCCAGGGAAGACTGAGAGACTTTTGGGGTTAAGGAGCCCCTCACTTGCCAGCCCAGGTCCTGTCTGAAGCATCCCCAGACCCTCTCTGATTCTTTCTACCTCTTTAAAACAAGAAGTCTGATCTTGCCAGATGATTGGGGATGAGTAATTCTTGCTCCTCCTTTCCATGAAGAAACTCTGGTCTTTTAACTCCCAGGGAGGGTGCCCTGGTATAATCTGAGCTCCTCTCCTCCTTCCATTTAGTAACTTCCCGTATCACTGGCTTTATGTTTTTAACTTATTAGGGGGAAAAACCTTTAATTGGCATAAAATAATTTTCATAAATAAAGGTAAAAAAAAGTGGGAAATGTGGCGATCCCCTTTAAAGTTGTAAACCTCTTACCATGATATCCGCATCTTTCCCCCTTCTCTATGACAGGCATCACACAGCTTCTAGCTTCTGTATACATTGCTTACATATTATTTTTACTAGAGTCTGAGTGTCGCGTGTTCTGTTCACTGTTGTCTCTCTAGGATCTCAGCAGTCTTCTACATGTTAACACTCAACACACTTCTGATGAATGACTCTGAGTGAACTGTGTGCTCAAAGATGAGGAGAAGAAGCCAAGAGACCTCTGTTGCCAAGGATGCTGAAATTCTAACCATGGCCGGTTCTTAACGCACCCCTGGACAGGACAGAAACTTGCCGGGGTGGGTGCATTGGCTTCCCAGCCATGTACTCACATTTCTTTTAAACAGAGCTGTTTTCAAAGCAGCTGATTCAAAATGAGGGTTGGTGACTTTCTCTTTTCCATTTACTCTTCTAAAGATCAGGGTTAGTGTGGCTTAAACTTGGAATATGCATTTGGGGGTAGCGATCAACAGCTACAAGTGTCACTAACTTTTGCCTAAGATGATCTTTTGAGACTTTTTTGGGAACTTGTGAGAAAGCCTCCTCTGGTATTTTTTAGTCATGGTAATTTTCAAACTTGTGACCATAATTTACAATGTCCCTCCCTGCCCTTATCTGCACAGCAGGACAGATGGTAACAGCACCAACCTTGCAGGGCTGTGGTGAGAATTACTTTAGGTAATTTATGTAAAGTGGCTAGAGCCATGACTGACACGTGGCAAAGTCCTTATAAGCATAAATTATTATATATTATATGATAAATTGTCACCTATGGTATACATGTACCACAGTTTATTAATCCATTCGTGTATCGATGGGCTCTTGGGCTTTATTTTAAAAGTAACCTTCTCTCCCCTGCGATGCTTTGTGCGTAACCACATTCAAAGTACTTTAGAGGGTTGAACCAACAGTGAAGATGACAGGATTTTTAGAAATATTTAGAAACATAGAGGCACTGTACGTGGCTGGAGTGTGCAGGAAATCCCTCACTGCATCCTGAATATCAAGGTTAACGTCTGAACACCAGTCAATGTGGAAAGTGAAGGAAGAATAATTAGGAACAATTGTACTAACTCTAGGACTAATGGTACTAACTACCATCTGGAAATGTCCATTAGGAAGGCTTAATACTTAAGTCAGGCTTTTTACTTTTGGCAAAAAATAATTAATTAGGATTAACAGCATTTGGGAATGTATTTTCAAGGTCTGAAAGGATGATTTGGAAAGTGTGATGGCACATCAGCTGCCCTGCCTATACCTTTGTCTAGTGATTTAAGTGCAGGGAGAAGAGAATGTTCCTTTCTCTTTACTGCACACACTAGTATTTAGGCTTCTACTGTTCTGGGCAGCCAATGAGTGACTCTGGCTTTACAAGATGATAAAGTCCTCTCTTCTTTGGGAACAGTCAAGCAAAACAATAAAAAAAACAAAATTTCAAGTTCTAAAATGGCAACTTCCTTTTTTGTGATAACTCTTAACCTGATTCGTAATTATTAACTGTTTGTTGATTTTTCAAAATGTTTTCTACCTACTGTAGCTTCTCACTGTATCTCTAAGTTATCAGGAGTATTCATAGTTTGTTCTCGACACACGTTTGACTGAATGAATAAGCAAATGTCTCACTCTTCACTACCTTTAATGATCTTGATTTTAAACCATAAAAATGGAAAGCTAAATGTTTTCTAAACAACAAAATACAAAAACAATTCCAATGTCATTAAATGGGACATGAACTTTAGTTCCCAATTTTATTGTTGAATCCTTTTTCATTTCCTCTCCAAATCTTTTAACACGGTAAGTTTAAAAGCCAAATCTTAACTACTCACCGCCAAAGTGCGCTGCCTTTTTTTCCCTGATAATTTGTGCCAACTTTTGTTCTTTTAGACATCTTCATCTTTCATAGTCTCTCTTTTCTCTAGAAGTTCTCTCAACATAAGTACCCCTGAATAGCCTGACGCTTCTAGACTAATCTAGTAATAAATATTCATTAAAATTTTATTTTTCTTGGTGAAAAGCTCGTCTTTCCCTCTTTACCATTAAACGTTTAAATACCCAAAGGAAAACTGGTTAATAATTTCTCAGAACTAAAAGTCTGAGAACTAGAAAAATAAAAACATATTTTAACTTGTTTATTTTCTTAAGACTTGTGAAATTCAATCCCACTTACAAAAGTAAAACATTTTTTCACACCTTATACTGTCCAGACGTTAGGTTACAACCTTGTAGTAAAACAAACAGAAAATTAATACCTCTTATTGGTGTGTAAACATTAGGCTCTGTTTCTTTTTTTGCTGCAGGAGATATTCCAAGCTATTTGTCTTTTTAAGCTCTGCAAATGTAAAATATATTAATGTAGGTTACTTTAGTCCATTACAAATTCACTTCACTGTCTATTAACATATCTCAGCTCTAACTCAATGGTACTTCTACCTGTATTATTCATTTTTCATTAGCTCATAATCCAGGACTCTCTGCTGAGACTCCCCAAAACACAACTATTAGGTCCAAACTTGAGGATATTTATTCATCTGTTGGGAAGTGTATTAGATCATCAAGTTAATTCAGCAGGTTAAACCAACTGCCACTCAAATGTAGTGTAAGTTTCTCACCGGTGCTGATTCTAGCCAAAATCCACGATTAAAAATTTCTGTATTCATTTCAGATTGCCTCTAGCACCAACTTGAATAAACTTGCCAGGGTACTGTGCATTTTAGTTACTTAGCCAATGCACTGGAAGCCTAAGTGTCCTCCTGTGTATTTTCATCCAAATGAGGCTTTACAAACCTCAATTTCCCCAAAGAGAGTTCACCCTGAGCGGAAAACAAAAATTTCACATTTTATCCATCTCAGGTCAGAACATCATCTGTCAAAATCAATTGTCTTTCTTCTCTCCTTTCTCCTCATTAAAAATCTCAGCAAAATATGTATGAGGTGAAGCCACAGGATAAAACTGGTAGCTGAGAAAGTTTTAGAGTTTAAAAGTCAGCTCTGTGTTAGGGTGAAGAGCGACAGACTGTAGGTATGAGTTACTGGGGGTTATCAGAATGCTGGAAAACCCTACCTGTGCAGGAATAGGGGCTGAGTTAAAGTGATTGCCTTGCATCCATTCAGTGCAATGCCATGTGCTCATCAAAACTAATGATGAAAACTTATTTTTATTGCTTTGAAAGGCAAGTTACATCCTATCTCATTTGCCAAGTACTTGTGCATATAAAAAAATGAGGGAAAGTGTCAAGAGTGATCATTCCTAGGTTAGAAAGTTTCGAGTAACCTTATTTTTAATTTTAGTGCCCTAGATTACCAATTTTTACTATTTAATGAAAATGAACAGCTGTACCTCTCCCAGCTATGATGAAGAAATTGGGGCCACCAGATCTACTTTTCCACTTAAAACAACTGAAAAACTAGACAAAATATATAAAGTAATGGATTTCAGATATTAGACAACAGGCAGTACAGGCCAGTAATCTTTGAGAGAAGAAAAACTTAGGAGGTGAGCTTCATAAAATTTCTGCTGATTGCACAGTGTACGTTTCCAGGCAGCAGCATAGACAGAGGCTGGAGTTGAGGAGACAGAGTGGGGAATTTGGACAGTCTAGGGTGGCTAGAGCTGGCAGGCAGAGTCCCGGAGGGAAAAGCTGGGCAAGATAGTGATCCCCAGAGAAGTACAGGGGTGTCCTCTGGAGTCTTCAGCTCAGTACCCCTAAGGGAAACCCCTAAGTTGGGAAAAGAATCACAGAAAACAGAAGAGTCACCCCAAGATGAGGATTGCTCTTTTCTCAATAAGAGCATAAAACCCCACAGGTACAGTAATAGTATTAGTACTCAAAAAGATATTGCCTCAGTAGTGGGACTAAATTAACCCTAGATAAAAATTGTCCTCATCCTGACTATCAAAACTTAAAATCACGCCTCAGAAAGATCAATCTGTTTCTAGGTATAGTACCTTAACCGCATCCAAATACAAAGCTCAAAAATATTTAACAATTTTCCATCTAACAGTGTAAATTTACAATGTCTAGCCTTTACTCAGAAGTTATGAGGCAGTCAAGGAAGCTAGAACACAAATTATTTTAAGGATAAAATTCAATCCTTGGAAAAGACACAGAAAGGGGAAAATATGATAGGATTAGTAGACAAAGCCATTTTACGTAATTATAAATATGCTCTCTATATTCACAAAGGTAGAGGAAAGCAGAGGTATGTTAAAGAGAAATATGAGGATTAGACAAGACTAATTAAACTTCTGTAGAAAAACTATGCTGGATGGGATTAGCAGTTAATAAAGTTGATAAAATGGAATCATTAAAAATGCTCAATTTATTCTAAAGAAGGCAGAAAAGAAGAAAAAGAGAATAAAGAACAGATAGAAACTAATAGCAGGATGGTGGATTAATACCCAAGGAAATTAATATTTGCATTCAAGGTATATGATTTAAACACCTCAAATAAAAGGTAGAGTTTATCAGATTAGATAAAAAAAGACATGTCTGCAAGATATTCATTTAAATTATAAAAAAAAATAGGCTAACAGAAAATGTATGGAAATGGGTAACATAGCATATGCTTATGTTAACCAAAAGAAAATTAGGGTAGTATATTTATATCAGGCAAAGTAAATGTCAGAACAAAGAATATTACTGAAAATCATTTCATGGTAAAAGTGATTGATTCATTAAGAGGCACATGTTCATTCACCTAGTAGCAGAACTTCAAAATACATAAAGCAAACCGATAAGAAAAGTAGATGGCTTGAGATTTCAGCATGTTTTTCTTAATAATTAATTGGCCAGCAAACAGAAAAACCAAGAATATAAACGATTTTAATGATTAGCAAACAACATGACTTAACTGATATTTATAGAACCCTGTAACCAGCTTGTCAATTCCAGACAGATATTTCACAAACTAGGCCATAGTCTGAGCCACAAAAAACTCACAATAAATTATAAAGTATTGAATTTATACAAAGTATGTTTTCTGACCAAAATGGAATTAAATTAGAGATCAGTAGCAGTAATATAGCTGGAAATGTCTGAAGTGTTTGAAAAACAACATACTTCCAAATAACCCATGAGTGAAAGGAAATTAGGAAACATTTTCAATTGAAAAAAATCAAATATTACACGGAAGTTTGTGGGAAATTCAGCTATTCAGTGCTCAGAGGGATTTTAATAACATTAAATATTTATATTAGAAATAAAGGAATAAGGACGTCCCCACTTTTGTGGGTTTGGTATAATCTCCATCTCTTGAGTGTGGGGGAAACCTATGAATATGATGAAATAGTCATCTTCTGAGGATCTTTTTGAGCTCCTAAATCAGTTAACCTTCAAGTAGGGAGATTATTTAGATTGATTTGCTCTAATGACATGAGTCCTTTAAATCTGGATCTTGAGCTCAATATGGGGAAATCAGAGGGATCAGCAAAACCAGAAGGATTCTGTGCACCAGTGCCAGCTTTGAAGGTGAGGTGGGGCTACATGCCAAGGAATGTGGGCAGCTCATAGGAACTGACTTCAGCCGTGGCTGACAGCCAGCAAGGAAATGGGGACCTCACTCCTACAGCACCAAAGAACAGAATTCTGCCATACTGGGTGAGCTTGGAAGAAGAACCTGAGCTCCAGATGAAACACACAATGAATCTTGATGTTAGTCTTGTGAGATTTAGAGAAATGAATCCAGCCATGCTGGACTTGGACCTAGTGAATGTAAGCAAATAAATGTACATTGCTTTAAGACACCAAGTTTGTGGAAATGTATTACACTGCAGTAAAAAACTAATAAGCTGACTGTTACACATGTCTGTGGAGGTGTGAAGCAACTGGAAGGGGGCAATGTAAAAAGCAGCTTTGAGAACTGCATTGAAAACAGTTTGGCACATTATTTAAAAAAAAAAACCCCACACACTCTTGCATGCCACCCAACAAGTAACATAGCTAATCCCCTCCTTGACATTTACCTAAGAGAAATTAAAACTCATGCCCCATAAAGACTTGTATACTAATTTTCTTAACAGATTTGTTGGTAATAACCCCACACTAGAAGGAGCTGACATGTCTGACCATGGGTTCATGGATGAAGATTGTGATAGAGACTGTTAGTCAGGGAAAAAGTTGTATGAAATATTCACAAATGTAACAACAGGTTGAATCTCAAATTATTTTGCTAAGTATATACACATATACTATATGATTCCATTTATATAAAATCCTAGACATTTCAAGCTAAACTTAATGACAGAAGGC
Source organism: Arctocebus calabarensis (assembly GCA_963573935.1). Lineage (NCBI taxonomy): Eukaryota > Metazoa > Chordata > Mammalia > Primates > Lorisidae > Arctocebus > Arctocebus calabarensis. Next base: position 10,149 of record CAUYON010139255.1, read on the forward strand.
AGATTAGTTGATGGCTGGAGGAAGTTGAGAAAGATCAGAATGGATTACATGGAAGGAAAAAGAAACTTTGAGGAGTGAAAGATTATCTGTTCATCACCTTAATTGTGGTGATTGTTTGATAGGCATATCCATATGTCAAAGCTCATCAAACTCTACACATTTTTTTTTTTTTTTTTGAGACAGAGCCTCAAGCTGTCACCCTGGATAGATTCTATGGCATCATAGCTCGCAGCAACCTCTAGTTCCTGGGCTGAAGCGAGTCTCCTGCCTCCACCTCCCAAGTCGCTGGGACCACAGGCCCCCGCCACAACACCCGGCCATTTTTTGGTTGCAGCCGTCATTGTTGTTTGGCGGGCCCAGGCTGGATTCGAACCCGCCAGCAAAGGTGTAGGTGGTAGGCGCCGAGCCCAAACTCCACACATTTTATAACAGTTTATTGTATACACTTATACTCCCATAGAGTTGTAATAAAAGACAAATATTGTCTGTAAAATAAAATGCAAACAAAGGGTGCTGAGTGTTCATGGTTGGCTGTTCTTTTCTCTGAGCTCGGTTCTAATTAGTTGCGGGAACTTAGGTAAGTAGCATCATATTTTTAGTGTTGGTGTAGAAAAAGTTGGTAGGTTGAGATGAGTTTAAAGACTCTTTCCTTTGAATCTGTAGTAACATTAGCTGCCTTTTATTATATATTTAATAAATATTAAGAACTGTGCTCACTTTGCCTGAGATGTGACTTAGAGAAATCAATGACTTTTCCAGAAACACCTCATCATAAGTAGGCCATCCCAGGCTCAGCATTTCCACCTGACGCCCACCAATCTGTAAATACAATGGTCTGACCCATGTTCATGCCCCAGTAACCTTCCTAGCAATTAAGCTTTGATATATTCTATCACCCATCCTTTGACCTACCCAGTCCTCTCTCTCATTCGCTATCTTTTCCCACCAGTATAACACCCAGTGTAGATAATTTTTTACATGATTTGGGGAATTTAGCAGCACAGCTCTTATTGATGCTAATGTGAGTCATCAAGTTCATGAATTATAAGGGTTTAATAAAATTTTGAACCTCACTTTTTATTTGCTATCATTGCCTTTTCACTCAAGAAGAGAAGTAGAAGAAAACAAATCTACTGTATACAGGATAATGCATGATTTCTTCTCTTATGGAATTCGACTTCACTTGAAAGACGAGATGCTATAAATCCCTGCAGAGACCTGTCACATAGGAGAGATCAGCTAGAAGCTTCTCTGTCTTCTGCTTCCTTTTATTTCTCAAGAGAAGGCATATAGGATTACCTATAATCAAATGAGAGCTAATGAATTAATCGGTTGACTGATTTAGCTTGTGAACAGAGAAGAAAAGGCTCATCAGAAAACTTCAGCACCACCAATCAGCTCTGGGCCCCATTCCTGGCCATGTGGCTGCTGAATCCGTGAGCCTGGAAATGAGCTGATGAATGACGATCTGCTCGACTGTCAGGCGAACCCCTTTATTCACATCATGCTTTACAATTTTTTTTGATGGGTCCAAAATGAGGATTTCTGGAGGCCTGTGGAAGAGCCTCTTGCAACCCCCCTCCCCCAAAACCAGGGAATAGTGAAGGTGCATTCTGTAGCACAGGGGCAGGAACCAGCCAGATCTGATGGTAGCCTGCTTGCTCCTCTCTTTCCTCCTTCCCTCACCTGCATTTCGTCTCTCTTCTCCTACCTCGGAAGATTCTCTTAGTTCTCCATTTCTTAGAAACAGGAGACTAAAGAAACCCAGAGCCAAAGGGACAGGCTGTGTTTTTACTCTGTGTTTTCCATTGCCAGTGGCTCTCAGAGGTGCCAGGCGTCTTTTGGCAAAAGCTTCCGTCCGTCACCTGGTGTTCTTCTTGCCCTGAGCCACCATCAATCAAGTCCGTGAGGCCAGCCGTGCTAGAAAGCCTTTGTCAGTAAAAAGCACATTAATTTTAATTTTCCTGGTTTTTGATGTGGGAAGGCATATTCCTTTTTTGGTTAACTTTAAAAAACAGCTTTGTCAAGGTACAGCTGACCTACAGCCAAGTGCACACGTTTACGACGTACGGTGAGTGTTGACATACGTAGAGGTGGTGAGGCCATCAGCACAACCAACGAAATGAGCAACTCCATCATCCACAGAAGCAAGCACATTCATGGCGTATTTGTCCTTTTCATGTACAACCTGTGCCCAGCCCATCTTCTCAGCCTTGTCATTGGTGTGACAGGATTCATACACTCACACTTAGATATGTGTCTTGTTTGACTATTGCATGGTATTGAAATTTTTAAATCCGTTTTCAATAATTAAAAATAGGTAAATGCCACATAATAAATCTATATTTCTGTCTTTTTTATTTTGTTTAATTTCAAACTCTGGCCAGCATTTAGGCTGTCAGCACTCATATGTCAGAAGTGTGTAGCTGTCGGCCTCTCCAGACAGATGCACATTCCCCAGTTTGCTTCAGACCCACAGGCTCACTCTACTTCGGATGTTGCTTGCTTGGCCTTTGAATTTACCATCCCTGCCACTTTACCTGCTGCCCTCCTGGTGCAAAGGCTTATCAGTTCCTCCAAATCGCCATAAACTTACCTTGTTTTGCTTTTATTCTTTCAAACAGCTTTGCCTTTCTCTGCCTCTGTAGCTCAACAGTTATTTCTTTAGTGATGCTTTTCTTTTCTCCAATCTCTTTAGGCAGAATATATTGCTCTCTGCTCCTGCAGCATTTTGTAACTGCCGTTATTAGGGAGCACGTCATGTTGTTAGTTATTTGAACACCTGGCCTTCCTGCTAGATAGCTGGTGACCTTCTTCTCAAATCCAGAACAGACTTTTCTGTTTTTTTTGCTCTTCAGGTCTTCAGCATCTAGTTTTGTGTCCTATGCAAAGAAGAGGCCTATGATACATTTTTTAAATGACAAATTAAATTGGTTCTTAAACACATAAGGCCTTTATTCTATTAATAGTTATTCTGTTCTGGAGGGGAAAATCCATTCCATAAACATAACCCCAATTTTCAAAAAACTAAATATTGTATCTGCAATTCCAATTTAAAAAAAAAATATGTATCTCAATTACCTAGATGCTGCCTGTTGACTGATTTAAATAGGCAACTGTTGGGACTCAATGTGGCATCATTGAAACAGAGAAAGCATCTTCCTTGAGGATGGGAAGGTTTGCAATCTAATTTCCTGCATCTTAAAGGTGTGTGTTCATTATGTGGGCAAGCCAGTTGCTGAATTAATATGGTATTCACTTCCCCCTGCAGATACAAGATTAGTCCTTTTGTCAATGAATGCAAAAGAGCGTACCATACATGCTTACATACATTAATCAAAAGGTTTCTAACAGGGAGGTTTACCTAGGAAGTTTCCTAAACATAGACAGGTTTTTTCATTTTTTATTTTTAAATATTTCTAGCTAAATTCTTACATTTTGTTGACTCTCTGGCTAGAATCTATCCTACTTCTGACCAGAAGTCATTGTATTTCCATTGGGTCTACATCAAAATAAATCTCAAATAAAACCATCCATACTACTTATCTTTCCTTGGATAAAATGTACTGAAGTTCAGTGCTGTTTCTCAGCAGAAAGCATGAAAAAAAAAATGACTTATTTTTTCCAAACCAATTCTTTTCTTCTTCGTTTTTTAAAGCATTTTGTGAATGCCTACCAATTTCAAATAGCTCTATGTGCACTGTGGACAAAAAAAATAATACCTAGTCAGTTTCCTTGAGTATCTCATGATGAACTAGAAACAACTGAAAACTATATGAGCATTTGAGATAATGAGAACAACCCAGGAGCCCAGAACCTGGAACATTAGCCAATGTATTCATAAAGCAGTCAACTAGATTATGTCTGCCTGAAACACAATTTACCGCGTGCTGAGGCTGGAAGAAAACATGGAAAGCCAGGAGCTGGGGAGGAGTCAGGTGTCAAACACAGTATCATGAAAGATTTACGAGTCTGGAGTTTTACTACATATAGATAATAGGGAACCATGAAATATTGTAGAGTGAGGGTTTGGATTAGAAATGAATATTTGGATATCTGCTTTGTGTCAGGGTTTAAGTTCATCACTTAACATAGATTTTTAAGGTTAAGGTAAGTTTTAGCCTCTGTTCCTCTCTCTCTTTCCCCCTTCATCCCTTTTTGTAAATAAAGCAGATGTTTACTGAAGATCTCAAGCACACTTTCAAATTAGTAGGAGGGAAGTGAAGACCTATGGAAAATGAGCCATCTTTATAACCCAGAAAATTCTGTCCCCATGGATGATAATTTTGTAGCACATTCAGGATTTATGTGGCCATATAATGCTGAGCACATTTTATTTCTAAAAAGAATTTTGTTACATTTGTTTTGGTCTGGTATACAAAGTGACTCCTGCTGGGTCCGTTCTGGACCAAGGAAGATGTAGACTATTGCCCTGACTATTCCAGTGAATCTGCTTGTATTTTTTTAAAATAGGCACTTGTGAATCCGGAGACAGCAAGGGAAAGCTGAGACCCACAGGGTGACTGCATTAAGACTCCTTTCCTGCCTTCTCCATACTCTGATGGATGATGCTAATTTTCTTTTTCCCTGCTGATAATAAATTTATGCTTTCTTCTCTTTGTGTATGAAGGTTTCCAGAGTTTTTCTTAGCTTAGCCTTGATAAAATTTTCCTTCCATACAAGGCAATGGAACTCTTTGCTCAGGCCCCTTATAAATGGACCTTCAGGGATTGACTTCTGCCCAACCACAGTCCGAGAGGCAATGAACCAGCCTTGAGACTTTCTTGGCAAAGCTGAGCATTCCTTGGATAAGGTGAATAGCTCAGGGCTGTAGTCAAGGACCATGAGGGTCAGCAGGTGCTAGTATTTCCTGCATGAGGAGGCACTGGGGTGGGTCAGGGGGCCAAGGACAGAGCAGCCCAGTGGCCCATGTGGGTTTAGACAAAACAGGCTGCCTTGGCATTCAATTTCTGGTCAGGAACCCACACCCACAGAGGCATCTTCCTAGACAACAGCCTCTCCAAGAGTAGTCAAGATGTTCCCCTGAAGTTTGCAGTGTTAGTACCCACTCATGCTAATTGTGGCGACATGTGGCTAAATTTCAGTGTTCTTAGCTATGTATTATTACTCTCCAGGTGTGGTTGTTCGCTGACTTGAAACTATTTTGTTTTGAAGTAAAGAGTGTTGTTGTTTTTTTGTTTTTTTTTTGTGACATCTTTGGATGAGGATTAAGTCTGGAGTCTATTTTAAGCCCTTGCTTGGGCCGGGTCAGCATGTGATGACTCAGAGGCTGGGGTATCAGAAGCAGCAGCGGCAGAGTTAAGAACTGAGACAGTTCAAGACTATCGAAAGAGCTCTGTTCTCCTGCCAGTTTCCACCTCTGATCCTTGTAGCGAATAAGCACAGTACCAAGGGCAGATGGAAATTCAGGGATTCCTGCTCTAATACATCAACAATCTTATTCTTCATGAAGAGAACTTGCAAGAAAATAACTGAGTGAGAATTTCTAGTTGAAAACGTTAAAATACTTTCAAATACGATTTTATAACTGAAGAAACTATCAGCTGAACCTGCTCCCAATGATAATATGAGGTTTAATTAATTAATGACTAAAGTACTTTGGAAACACAAAGGACTATATAAATGCTAAATATTATTAAATGTTAATAGCCGTGTTCTCCAATAACACTGATATTAATTTAAATTCCAAAACCTTATTATCAGAATGAAATGCATGCTAATGAGGCTTTCCTAATAAATATTTTGTTTATGATGTATTTAGAGTGGTATTACTTATCTTGCTCGAGCAAATATAAATTACGGCACATGGCAAAAGGGTTGCTGCCTTTTCTTCACGATAATTAAAATGGAAATGTAGAGAAATATAATGAATATATTAGGAAAAAATGTTGTGATAGTACCACTGAGGTTGACTCTATGACTGAGCCAGGGATTTGGTTTCTTCTTGTTTGTTAGTGGTTCCAGTATTCTATTGGTCCAGTTTTTCATTGTTAGACTCTCCTACCAATACCTAATGGACCATATTTAAATTTTCAAGCAAGTAGGATTAAAATAAAAAATTTCAAAGAATTTTCTGAAAATCTCATGTCAATCTTTGAGATAAAAAGATAATGTTCAATACTTTCAATCAAGCTTGGGGGATTCCTTTTTACACTACCGTTTGCTGGGACAACTGACAAGTCACTCTCCTTCCTATACAGATGGGGAGTGGCTTGTCCTGCTTTTCATTAAAAGCATTGACTGGATCTGAATGCTAGAATTTTCTTCTTGGGGTATTGAATCATTTGTGTTTCAGTTAGTGACGACCCGAGGGTAGTACCAGGCAGATGTGTTCATACATTATTTGCACATTTTTTCAAACTTTGGCAGCTGCTACATTTAGTATACAGATGGCTAAGTCCGGACCCTCTTTAAGTTTTGAAGTCTGACATTCACTAGGATCATAAGAAACTAGAAAACTGGTCTTTTAGCTCTCTTCATATTGGTAGCACGATCATAACTCTTATTTCTATATGTAAGAATAATACCTCATACTGGTGTTATGTGCCAGCACAATGCTAAATGTTCTACATGTATTGTTAAATTCAATCCTCAGGAAAACTCTATGAAGTGATAATATCACCCTTAAGGAAATAAGGCAATAATACATCTATGTAAGTGTGTATGTCTTTTTAAAATAATCCATTTCTAATTTAGAATAATGTTAATTTTGTTTGTTTGTAAAGACGATTTCTAAAGTAAGGATAGTAGCCTCTGTAATTTGAGGGCAGATACTTTTCTAATCTCTCTCCCAATTCAAGAAATTTTTGAAGTATCACAGTTTAGAAAAGGATATTAGAGTTAGTCATATCTGGCCATATTTTACTTTTCTAGTGTGTCTGAATTTAGAAAGCCTTTCCCCATCCAAAGATGAGAAAATAATTAATGATTTTTTTCCCTTAAATCTTTAATTACTCGAGATTGTTTAAATATTTTCTCTTTTTTTACATTTCATTCATAAATCTTTCTGAAAATTATGGTATAAAGCCTAAAGCTAAGTTCTCCATAGACATTTCTCCTGCAAAGGGTTAACCATTGTTTCTAGAATTTTTGTAAGCAGGATTAGAGCTTAGAAGAGAAGCTAGGCTTATCAGCTTACCAATTGTGTGACGTATCACTGCTGCCTCTGACCACCACTATTCTGTTGCATGGAACATGTTACAGAGAAACAAAAAGTAATGCTCTAAATGACTGCCCAGGTTTGGAATATTTTGGCTGAATCCTCAGGAGGGGCAGAACTGTTCTCCAGTCATTAGCTTGAGTGTTTGAGTCCCTTGGGTGTGAACAGCCGAAATGTGTCCCCTGAAAGAAGACTCCTCGCTTTGCTGATGATTCCATCATTTTTGTCAAAGGCCAAGACTTAGTCACTGTGCTGATACAGAGAGCTGAAGGAAGTTCCCAGATGACATGCCAGCAGTGCTTCACCCAGGATGGAGCTACTGTGTAGGTGATCTTTATGTCAAATGCCACTTCATGCAGCCAGAATACCGGGTACAACCCAGTTGTTTAGGAAACAGACTCCTGTTGGCTCACTGATGCTTTCCTAAACACTGGCAATTTTAAAGTCTCTGGGTCACAGATTTGCTTTTGAACTTAAACAGGGAAAAAAATGTTGATTTCTGGAATTATTACTCATAGAAGGTGAAAAAGAATTAAAGTACATCATAGCCAGATGGCATCCAGCAACACTGACAATGGCTACCAGGCTCTGAGAACTCACTCTGTGCGTGCACTACACACTTTACGCGTAAATTCCCATTCCATCTTCACACTAATCAATGACTGGAATAATGTACTCTAATTTTATAGACTTCTACCTAGGAAGGATAGAGCCAGGGACTTGAACTTCAATTCCAGAGCCTTTGCTTTTAATTGCTGTATTGCCTATTTGAATTAGGTAAAATAGCTCTTTAATAAAATTTTGAATACATTAATTAAATACTAAGTTAATTATTGGGAAAGTATGTAAAATAACATTACCAATAAGTAAATATTTAAAAGCAAAAAATTCATTGTAATTACCATAGAAAGATTTACTTATTTAATGCAACCTATAAAATCTATGTCAACAACTTTAAAAAATAGAAATACATCTTTGGTTGACAGAATAATTGAATAAACACAAGTAACGACCACCAGAAAAGACCAGATATTCCCTTTATATCTTACTAATGGCAATTGTAAAGAAAATACTCAATCTGGACATTCATAGGTTTTTATTATTTATTTTTTTTTTTATTAAGTCATTTATACATAGATCATGAATACATTTATGCATATGGGATTCAATGTGTTGATTATTTGTACAAATTGAGTGCTTACATGCTACTAATCAACATAGCCTTCACCTCATTTACCCAATTACAGCATTAAGACATTTGTGTTCTACACCTGATAGATCCAACTTGTACTTGCAATGTGCTCCATAGGTGTGGTCCCCCTGCTAATCCTCCCTCTATTGACCCCCCCTTCTCCTTCTCCCTCCCCTTCCCACCTTCATCCTAGGCTATAGTTGTGTTTCATTTTTCATACACAAGTGTGAGTGATTATAGATTGGTTTCACAGTAGTACTGAGTACACTGGATATTTTTTCTGAGATACTTTACTAAGAAGAATATTTTCCAGCTCCATCCATATAAACATAAAAGAGGTAGAGTCTCCATTTTTTTTATACGTTTTTAATATAGACAATGAAAAGCTATATGACAAGAGATGGACCCAAACTGCCACAGTGACTGGTGAAGGAACTTTGGTCCCTCCAAAACAATGGAGAATTTTTGCTGGGTTTTCTCATATTACATTTGTGCACATCTTAAAAGTATAGGATGCTAAGAGAAATATAAACCAAAAAGTATTCATGGAAACAAATTGTCTATAGCATTCACATGTAATGAGAAAAACAATCAAAAGTAAGAAAATAAAAACCTAAAGGAAATACGTGTAGGCCTACATAATGTAATTTCGGGATCTACTTGCAGAAACACAAGCTAACGTGTAAACATATAATTGACAAGCACCACAAGTCATCATTGAAGAAAAGTCACCTCTGTTTATACAGCCTTTTAAAAATGGCTTCAAAGAAAAGAATGTAAAATTATGACATAATGCAATCTCATAAATCCAAATATTTAGAAAAAAATATCAGACACCGAATATCTTGGGAAATGTCAGAACAAGAAACTAAGAACATTAAAATCATTCCTACATATAGAAATCCAGGGATTAAAAAAAACTAGCACCTGTGAAGGGGGCGGCCCTGGACAGCAGGTACACCACAGTGACCCATGTCTCTGCTCGCTACAATGTCCCATGGGACTTCACTTACGGAATCCAAGTTCAAAGATAAAATTGTTGATTTTAGTATGGTACATCTGGGCTTTAAACCATACAGGGGCTTCTAAGTGTGGTCCCCTCACACTTGCACAGGCTGGAGGAGTTGAAGCCAGCTGGGCTTTTAGGGTTCAAGGAGAGGCCTGCTCATGCCAGCCCGTGGGTGCCCCCTGTAAGACCAGCGGGCAGGACAAGGAACTGAGCACACAGACCTCAGATCAGCTCTGAGTCTCACACTCCAGGCCTGCCTTCTGCACACCTGGCTGCAGCCGCACTAGTACCTAAGCTACCTGGGGTTCTCCTTCGGTCCTGACAGCTCTGAGTCAACTAAAAGATCCTTCTAAGTAGGATTTCATCCTGTTAAAGTGGCTTTGATGAGGGTGAAACTGAAGGAAAAGGAAAATTTCCCAAATCACCCGACAATTGCTTGAGAAGCAAGCTGGGCATGGCAGGACCACACCGGGCTCCGTCTCCAGGACCGTCTATATCCATTGCATGTTCTGGCACAGCCTCCAGTGGTGGGAGGACACAGCCTGTGGACTTGGAGGTACCCCAACTGGGCTCACGGGCACTGTTACCCTCAAGTGGAATAGTGAGAATGGGCTACTTTGCTCTTGACTGTCCCACAAACACTTTGGTGCATCTTATAATAGATACATCAGGGCCTCCAAACTCCCCTAACTTCCTGTAACATCACCCCCTCTGGGCTATGAGCACTGGACATCTGTCCACATTGTCATTTCTCTCTCTTGAATCACCTAACCTAGTGCCTGTCAACGCTCCTGGACACAAAGCATGTGCCCTCCCCCCAAGCTGGGCAGGTTGGGGTCTGCACTCTGAACACACTGAATTCCCAGTGGCTGTTCTGATGCCCGTAAGGCTGTCCCCCTCGGGTCTCCGCTGTACCCAGTGTCGTCCACTCCGAGTTGCACGTGCTCTCCTGAGAAATCTCCAACGATGGGGCAAGAGGTCTCAGGGCAACGCTGGCGGCAGCTGCCTGGTAAGATGACTTTGAAGTCTTAAGTTTGAATCCTATAATCCTTCACATCAATTTTGCATTCTAGCCATAAATTATCCAAATTTATTTTAATATAAATCTACTTTAATTAACCCTGTTCAATGACTTAACTTTCCTCTCAAACTTTTCAGAGTTGATCCTTGAGGAAAGCATTTGTGCAGTGGATTTCCCTAACATGCTCACCCAATCTGTGGGCTTTGGGTACACATCACATGTTCAACTTCTGCTTTTGTTCAGCAGATTTTTTTTTTGCAGTTTTTGGCTGGAGCTGGGTTTGAACCCACCACCTCCAGCATATGGGGCCATCACTCTACTCCTCTGAGCCACAGGCACTGTCCAGAATTTTATTTTATTTTTTTGAGACAGAGTCTTACTTTGTCACCCTCCGTAGAGTGCCATGGCGTCATAGCTCATAGCAACCTCAAACTCTTGGGCTCAAGCAATTCTCTTGCCTCAGCCTCACTAGTATCTGGGACTAAAGATGCTGCCACAATGCCCGACTATTTCTAGAGAGACGGTCTGGCTCTGCCTCAGACTGGTCTTGAACTCATGAAGTCAGGCAATTCACCCACCTTGGCCTCCCAGAGAGCTAGAATTACAGGTGTGAGCCACCGTGCCCAGCCCTGTTCAGCAGATGTTAACTGAGCACTCACTATGGAGAAGCAACATGCCAGACACCAGGGTTACTAGGGGAAGGGAAGTGCACAGTGTCCCCAGATTCCCCATGCTCACAATCAGGCGTCAGCCAGGAGGAGGACTTGAGCTTAAGCCAGGGCTGTTGTGTTGGAATCACATAATAAGATACCATTTTTGTGTTTCCAGTAGCTGAAGTTTGTAAGAGAGGCTAACTCAGGTTTTACGAAACCACTTGTTCAGTGGTCTTTACTTTCTTTAATAAAGAAAAATATTTGTTTGGGTATGGTTGGGAGGTTGTAACGTGGGATGGGAAGGAAATAAAACATAGGAAGTTTATTGCTCCAACCCTAGTTTCAATGTGGAATCATTAGTGAAAACGAACTACCTCCCCTGTTAGCTGAACTGACTTCAATCACTGTGAAATAATTCAACGCCGACAGGATGGGCCAAATGACCTTGTTCCTTGTCTTCCATTTCTGGATCTTTATGAGACTTTCCACCTCACTGGAAAGTCGTCTTAGGCAATCAATTTTACGTATTGGTTTGGATCACTTTTCTAAGATAGATTAAGATCCAAGTGTGCGTTTGTGTTTTTAACTGTATTAATTGCTTGATCAACTCCCATTTCAGAGAAGCTCAGGGAAATGCTTCCTGTTCACATCTCTGCTCCTCTGAAAGCTGCTTCTCTGCTGTTTCCTTCTCGTTTGTTAACCCTGCACTTGCCATGCAAATTATACAAATTCTGAACGTCTGGCATTGGTAAATTACAGTTATATTTGGATTCCATTAGAGGCTTTCACGCATGATTGAGCTTGTTTATGTTCTTTTCTAAGGACAGGACTTCAATCTAAAGTCAGTCTCTGACTCAAAGGTAAGGCAAGCAAGTTTTATCCTTGCAAAATAACTGAAAATGGGAAAAAGAGGAAGGAAAAAGTGTCATTAAATGCAGACTATTTCTTTTTTGTGAGCAACTGAATTTCTAAAATTGAAGAAGGTTTAATTAAGCATTTTGAAATAATCACCAATAACCCAAGGAAAAAAGTGTAAACACAACTATTTGTGTGTCTTCAATATATGTCTTCAATATATATATATATATATCTTTTAAGGGAAGAACAAAACAATCAAATAGTTCCAAATGGATTTCAATATTCAAAAGGTCTATGCCATTAATTAAAGGTCAACATTGAGTTGACCTCAATGTTGCCATAAATAAAATGCCTTTCCCTAGTATTTATGTAGAACTTTTTAAAGTAGATAACAAAGCATGGTCTTAAATACAATTGACGATTTTTTTCTAGAGAATTATAAATAATGAGCTTGTATGAATAAACCGTCCTTCATTGTGGTACAATATTTCTAGGTGTTTGAAATATATAGAAGGTTCCAAATAATATATATAAATTTTAAGAAAAGGAAAAACTGCTTTGAAATTGTATTACTCAACTCACCTTTGATTTCTGCAATTACAAGAGGTGCTCAAACATTACTTGTGTTCTTTTGTTATCAGTATATATTTAGTATTACAATTTTAATAGCCTGTATATATTCTAATATTCCAAAATAGCACACAAGAATTAATTGATTTACTAAAGCATTTACATTTTTGATATTCTCTTTCCAAAGAAATACAAATTACTTTGGAGATCTCACCTGACAATAATGATTGTTCACTTGAGAAGACAAACAAAGAGCATTAAAAACATAATTGGCCTCATATGATAATATGAATGAGATTTCTCTAAACTCTGGTTATGTAGAGCTAAATTTTTATTAATTATTTCTCATGTCCTATCTTAATTTGTCAAATTTTAAATAAATGAACACACATTGCATATTAAAAACTGCCCATTGTCTTTCCTTATGTCTCATCCACCTTTTGAAAATCTGTCTACGCTTCAGCCAAACATTGCTATGCTCCCGATCTCATGCTTTTCTTGAGGCAAATGTTTTTGTTTGCCTGAAATAGATTCCCCAGTGTCTGTGCCTACCATCCTTCAGCTTGCCTTTCATTTCTCAACACAAATACCCACTTCTCTGTGAAGTTGTCCTTCAAGGTCAGCTCTCCCGTTTTGAAACACACATTTACAATATTCTAACAGGTGGTATTTTAAAAAAGCATATCAACGTGGGCCGTAGAGTAAGACCCAGGTTTAAGTGGTAGCTGAGCACTGGCTACATATCCTTGGGCAAAGTGACTTCTCAGACTCTTGTTTTTGGTCTGTAAAACAGGAATAGAAATACCCATGTGACTGTGGTGAGGACCAAGTGAGATAATTTACATACAACTCTTTCTTGGGCCCGTGCTAGTCCAACAGAAAGGGCTTAAGATTGTAGTTACTGCTATAGGACTATTAATATTACTGCTCCCACTTTATCCACCATAGATTGTGTGTTTTAGTTGGGGAGGACAAGTACATTTCCTTAACTAGATGGTAGGGGTAAGAAAATGTCTATACTTCTTTGCTTTTATCCAACACAATATCTGATACAGTGTCATGATTCTTAATAAGTACCATGTATTTCTAATGAACAGTTTCTTCTGTGAGTACCTTAAATGTCTATTCTTTACTAAAGGAACATGAGATCCAGCCATTCTCCTTTCTTACCCAACTTTTGTATGTGTGTTTACGTGTATCTAGTTGTGTGTGTGTGAGAGAAAACGTATGTGTGTACACTCAAGTACTTAGCTAGCTAGCATCCTCTGGAATGGGAAGTAAGATATCTTCATATTCCCGTGGCAAAAAACAAAAAAGGACAGCAAAAAATACATCTAAAGATTGGTCATTCTCACCAATAAACCAAATGTAATTAAATGTGCTGATATTTTCAAAGCATTCTTCAGCTAGGAGATAAGTCAAACAAGTTTTCCTAATAATAAATTCTTAAGAATTTAATGTAGGCATGATATTTAGCACAGCATCAAGTTTTCATGCTTTTTTTAGCTTTGTAAAATTATAATTTCTGAGTAACTAAAACTCAAGAAATAAAAGACATCTTGCTAGCATAATTTGTAAAGCATTCAGTGGTTAAAATAAGAAAAATTAGCCTTTGAGTGAAACTTAAAACACGTTTGTCAAAAGCTAGCAGCCAAAACACAGGAAAGCAATTTATCCAAAATTAGATTGCTTTGAAATACGAAGGTTAATGGAATCATGGGAGGAAAAAGGTGGGGAGATAATTTGGCATCGTTAAAGCCTTCAACTTAGATGGGAGATAATCTGAGTTAACTATGTGAACATTAACTCGTGTCTTCTAATGCTCCAAACAATTGGGAGCTGTTAGGAAAAATATTCCAAGAAAAAGAACTCAGAGAAGAACTCTGTATCTGCCTTTGAGAAGGATAATGTGAAGCCCCCTGAAATCCTCTTCTAGAGAAGACACTTTAACTTACAAACAACTGGATGGAAAATCCAAGCTTACAAAAATAAAATAGGAGCTAATATTAATGTGACTACAAGTCTAATTTGTAGACTTGAGAAACAGCTTTTGATTTGAGTTACTAAAATGTACCTCTGGGTATTAATTGGGGCTTTGGGAGTGACAGGGAGGACACGATACAAGAAAAAACCTGTAGTGGCATCTCCACGGTTTATACCTCCCCACACTCACCACCTCCCGAGTTGACCTAATTTTCATAGACCAAACACACACCACATGGATGTATCAGTACCACAGACTTAGTTCCCTATGGTGGCCACCTCTGTACATTGACCAGTTACAGCCCTAGAGGGGTCAACTTATAGAGATTCTACTATACGGGGTTTCGCCATGAGGCTGCCTTATAGAACCTGAGTCAGTTACTTATATTATTTTCTTTCTTTCTTTCTTTCTTTTTTTTTTTTTTTGAGATAGCGTCTCACTCTGTTGCCCTGGGTAGAGTGCTGTTGCCTCATAGCTCACAGCAACCTCAAACTCCTGGGTTCAGATGATTCTCTTGCCTCAGCCTCCCAAGTAGCTGGGACTACAGGCACTGGCCATGATACGCAGCTAATTTTTTTCCCCTATTTTAGTAGAGACAGGGGCCTGGCTCTTGTTCAGGTTGGTCTTGAACTCCTGAGCTCAAGTGATTCACCCTCCCCAGCCTCCCAGAGTGCTAGGATTACAGGCATGAATCACTGTATCCAGAGCTACTTACATTGTTTTCATACATCATTTGACTTTCATTCATTCATTCATATACAAGTGTTTAAATGGGTTCTGAGAAGTATGACTATCACAAAAATGACGACAAAAATAAAATCACGAGCTCTGCTTTTCTATAATGGAAATGAGTAAAAATTGTGTTTATTATAATAGGTCCCCTTGGGTTGTGCTTAGTATTTAATATTTTTTAAATCAAGTAATTCTGTTAGAATTTCCCCCATTTGGATCCCCAAGAAACTGGAAAACTAAATCAAATGTACTGGTATCTAAAGCAATAGTATTTATATTTTTTGAGAAGAGTAATATTATTTGTTAGAGATCTCATTCAGTCATTTATAAACAGTCACCTTTGTAAAGCAAGAAATAACCTTGTTTAAAAAACCACTGACATTGTTGTTCTGTTGTCACCTGCTGGTAATTGAAAATGTGTTTCTGTCAGTTCTACCTAAGACAGAATGTAATTCCTTCTAAGATCTTGATCTTAAATTGGTAGCAAGGAAGCCAGAAAGGAAAAGCAAGAAGTCTTTCCTTGTTCTTTGCACGAGTAATTTTGTACTGCCCTTTCTGATAATGTGAGTTATTATTCTTACTGACTCTTGGAAGGCAGCAATAGGCATCTATTTTTTTTTTTTTTTTTACAGCTCTGTTTTACTCAATTGATATGGAAGTAGGTCTCTGCCAGGCTTTGGAACACACGTTTTTAATGTTTATTTTAAAATAAAATCCAGATTGCTTTGTTTGAACAAGCATCCATACACAGTAAATAGCTAAATTCTTGCTACAGTCTCCTTAGCTTCATTTCTTCCGAGAGACCACAGACGCATCCTAGAATGAGTGTTACCTCGTAGCTTGAAGTATAATAGTGATCTCATGGAATTACTCTTAGTCTCAAAAATCATGGGTCCAGAATAATTCACACTGTCACCAGACTCAACTGGATTACAACCCAGATCTGATGTTGTAGAATGATCACACTCTGCAATGCTTATCTATATTTCAAGGAATGCAAACAGAATTTTAATTACACTTGCAACACTGCCTGAGGTAATCATATTGCAGAAAATACTGAAAGCTCTTCTGAAATTCACTTATTTTTTTCTGTTGGATGGAATATAGAAGACAGCTGGAAATAAGAGTAAAATTCTCTCTTAACCATCAGAGAATTTGAAAAATAAACAGGCAAGCTGCTTTGGAAGAGATTATATCATCTCATCAACCAAGTACAAGGAGTCACTTAATCTTGGAATAAATGTATGAAGTCACACAAGCAAATCTGTTTACTAGAGCTGCAATTCCATCCAGATTGTTCTGGACATAGGTCACCGTGACTTGACTTAAACACTTCTAGAAACTGGGAATTGACCATTTAGCCATGCAGTCCAGCCCAACTCCATTTATAAAGAGTTCTAAATGTTAGACACTTCCCTAGATTGAGGTGAAGAGTTAGCTTTCTCTAGAATGTCTTTTTATTGTTCTTTGTGCTGTCTTGTCGAGTTAACAGAGTCAATCTAATTAACTCTTGTTTCACATGACAGTCTTCCAAATATTTGATGATATCTACCACGACCAGTGTTTGTGAGTGCTGTGGTTCAATGGTATTAATTTTATTTCTTTTGATTTCCTGCATGCTGCAGGGATCTAGGAATGGGGTTACTGCCTTCCTCCTTTTTTCTTTTGTAACCACAATAAAGGGGTCTTTTGAAACGGCTACTCTTCTTTGGCTTAGTACAGGATTTGTGCTAAATTAAGTACCCTGGCCACTGTAGCCCTGCTATCTGTGATATTTTATATCTGAGTACATACACATTTTGATGTCTAACATTTCTGGTCTGTAGACATATAAGTGTTTGGACGTTTTAATGCAAGACCCTCTTGTTAATACCATGCCTGAGAAATGTACACTGATTACGGTGAAGGCTAAAAACAAGAACCTGATGTCCTTGGTTTGTTGACTTATTAAAAATTGGTTCTTATGGTATAGGTGTTAAAAATACGGTTCTGAAGCTGAACCATCCTATGGTCAACTACGTCAAGGTGTCGTAGAGAAGCAGCAGCACTTACCAGCATACTCATTCATTGCTCTGTGAGAAGGAAGACAGTTAGATATTTGCATAGGTGGGTGCCAGACCTACAGTACATTCTTCTCAAAGATGCAGATAAACTTATGGTCATGTCTGGGAAGTTTTCTTGGTAAATTTCCTTGCTGAGGCTTTCCAATAGCCACATGTTGTTGCCAATGAATATATGAATTAACTGAGCTCCTTCCCTCTCTGTATTCATGCAATATGTGTTGAGACAGTGACAGTGTGAACTGAGAAGGGTCAGAAGGGCACTTTCCAAATTCTAGATCTAGTGGGAGGGCGGGCATTCATAAAACTCATTGAATTACATATTTTACTGTATATAAACCAGACGTCACCTGGAAAATAAAGGGAAGAAAAACCAAATAAATTTTGTAGAGAACTTTCAGAGGCCACATCACAATATCTGAACTTGATTTTGTTTCTTAGCAAGTGAATTATCACAATGCTGGTCTCCACATGTTAACATCTAAAGACCAAAATCTTCAGGACTGTAGGAACAGGGGAGGAAAGAAACTGTGATTTATCATGGGCCTTTCATGCATTCAGAAGAGAAAACTTGATTTTGTGGCTGCAATGGTGCATAAATCCCATAAAGCTAGTGGGCCATTGGCTAATGTTCTAAAATCCCTAAAGCACCAGGTAGGGCGGGGGAAAGAAGTCCCATTAAACTGGGCATCTAAGATGCTTTACTGATGAAGCAGGACCAACAGCTCTGTCTGAGGCTTTGCAGCGTAGAGATCCCCTGAAACTACCAGGATCACCCAGCTTTATTAGCCTTTCTTACCAAGCATCCGTTTAATGAAGCTTTGGGTAGGAATTAACTTTTTATCCCTTTGGTACGCAAAAGAACTTCTATTTAGTTAAGGTCACCCCACTTAAAAGCATTTTTTTTTTTCACGAGACTCCTCAAATGCATCAAACAAATAGAAGTCTCAACTTCTTGCCTCCATAGAGTAGCTGAGTCCCAAACAGGAGAGCCTGGTAACACATGAAGAGCACACGGAAAATATGCAGAACGCAGAGTTCCCTGCGGCAACTGTAAATACAGTCGTAAAGATTAATGAAATGAATGATTATGGAGAATGTCCAGTCAGATAAAGCCAGAAACTCAAGGATGACAATTCTCTGTTCTATAAAATTGTCAAAAACAAAATCTTGGATGGCATACATAATTTATTAATTTTCTCTTTCTTAAGTAATATTTAAAATATAGAGTCAAAAACATGAACCTCTAGTGTTTTTAAAGGGTTACCTCAATCAGAATTTTGGAGAGCATAACAAAATAGTCATATTCATTTAGAACCATTATAAGACGGAGATTTCTAGTTAGATGTTTTATTCGTATATGGCATCAACCTACCTTTTGGAGCCAAAAAGCTAAGAAATGAAGATATATCAATTACTAATCAAATATCAACCATCAAAGTTAGGCATGTAGAAGTGCAAAGTAGAAAAGAAAGAAATGATAAGGTTTACTTCAAAGAGAGTATAATCTGGTTAGGAAAGTCAAATGAACACCTATAGCCAACATTTAAATGATAACAAGATAGTCCTGTGTGCAAAAGCAGCTGATACACAATTTAAATGCTAGGGGATATCGATGCTAAGAAAGGAGATTTCAGCACAGGTTACAGTTGTCATTGTCCAAGTCACAGACGACTGGGAGCCTCTGCAGGGTCTGGTCGGATGGAAGGCTGAACGTGACAAGGACGAGATAAAAGGTGATATTTTCTAGATATAGTTTTGAAGTGGCAGAGAGGGAATGGGACTTGATGAACAGCGTGTTACAGAAGAAACGTGTCCGAGTCCCCAGATGCCGAGGATCCAATCCCAGGTGTGGCGTAGTAGAAAGGATGGGGGATGCGGAGGGGATTGAAATAGAGTGGAGGAGGCAAAGCTGAGCGGTGGAACGAGCCCGACCTACTGGGAAGTCCCAAGAGCCTGGGTCCCGCAGGACAAACCACCTAACTCCCCTGCATGGAGCGAAGGGAAAACAGAAACGCGTAGATGCGTTTGAGCAACTGCAACCCACGGGGCCCATGCACGGCAGCGGTGTTTTCCCATTACTCTGGGGCTGCGCCGACAGGAATACGGAGGGTCTCCAGGGGGCTGGTAACGCACTCGTGGAAGAGCCGATGAGGACCCGGACCACATTTACTAATGACTCGAGATGGAACTGCAGGGTTTCACCTTAGCAACTGGCAATCTTTAGCCCTCTGTATTCCAGCTTCTGGTTTTCGCCTAAGGAGGTAAGTATCTTTCCTGCTTTATAGGGTCTTACATAGACTTCAGGTCCTAAACTTGAGACTCTACATCAGCGGGTATTTTATGCAAAAATGCCATTTGTTATAATTTGCTCAGTTATTGCTTAGCAAAATACCACACTATGCTCAACAAAATGTTAATTGTTGACAACTGTGATTATGTTTAACAAAAATGCATATTGGAACAGGGTTCTTACAGTTAAAATGAGCGCAAATGCCCCCCAAATAGCAACAGGTTATTGATGCTCTAATTTTCCTATTTTCATTTGTTGGAGGAAGGTGACAGTTTCCAGGTCTCTGTTGCTGGTCAGACATTGTGTGTGAAGAGCGGAGGAGAAGAACATTCCAAGGTTCACTTTGACCTGATCAGCCAGGACAATGGGGATGCTTATGATAAAGCCTTGTAACAAAGAAAGCAAACTTCTTATCCCTAAAAGAAAACCTGCAAAGACAACTTTTTAAAAAATTCCATTAGGAAAGAGAGATAAGCAAAGTCTTGTTTCAAATCCATAAAAACACAGTCAGGCTGATGGTTGGAAGTATAATTTGGCAGTCTCTGAATATTTGTATATACACTGTTAGCAGCAAAAAAAGAAAAAGAATCAGGTGTGTATATTTTTCTTTATTTCAGAGAAACCTCTGAATCTAAGGCTGGCAAAATCTATCACGCAAGCTTGTGATCGCAATAAGAGATATGAACAAAGTAAGGGAAGGCCTTCCTGTAAAAAGTGCCTTAGAAATTTCTTATCACAGGAAACTGATAAAAACTCAACACGCAGAGCACAGGAAGAACGCCGAGGGCTGAAATGAGATTGCTCCCAAGCAGAATGAGACCAGGCAGAGTCAATTTGTAACGAAGAAGGAGGGAGGGCGGGCCAGCAGTCTGGCAGGGAAATAACCCGTAGTTACAAACAAGACATACAGACAGCAAACGTCTCAGAGCTTTCAGCACTGGGGGCTGCTCCCCACCATTCCCAGATGCGTCCCGGTCAGAAAGCTTCCTTCCTTAGGAAGTCTCCGCTTCTGTCTCGAAGACCCTTTCACATCGTCTGCTCTACACTTGTTACTTGTTCCTGTGCCAACGGTAGGGGTTTAAACTTATCTACCCCAAAGCTATGTTGGGGTTTGAACCCCTGGAACCTGTGAATCTGAGCTTATTTGGAAAGAGCTTTTGCACATATAGTCAATGTGTGTGAAGAGGGAATCGCACGGGAGTAGCCTTGAATCCAGGGAGCCCGTGTCTTGCGAGGGAAGAGACACAGACACTCAGGGGTGTGGCATGAACGTCATGCATGCCAAGTGATGACGGAGGCAGAGAACACAGTGATGTCTGGAAACCAAGGAGCACCAAGGATGGCTGAGGATTACCAGCGAGTCAGAGAAAGGCATGGAGCCAGCAGGTGAGAGGGACTGTGCAGGCACCTTCATCTCAGACTTCCAGCCTCTAGAACTGAGGAGACGCTTTTCTGTTTATTTCGGCCACTGATTATTTGTGGGACTTTGATATGGCAGCCTGCACAGACTAATATGCCAATCATGTTCCTTGGTAAACATCTTGGGTAAAGTCTTATCTT
Source organism: Arctocebus calabarensis (assembly GCA_963573935.1). Lineage (NCBI taxonomy): Eukaryota > Metazoa > Chordata > Mammalia > Primates > Lorisidae > Arctocebus > Arctocebus calabarensis. Next base: position 31,261 of record CAUYON010139255.1, read on the forward strand.
CCTCAGTGAGATGGCAATCTCCTTGAAGGCAGGGTCCACGTCCTGCTCTCTCCTCATCTGAAGCGACTAGTTCAGGGTCACAATAGGAACCAAGCCCTCCACTGGAACCACTGACGCCGCGCTCCATGTAGAATACAAACTGGAGACAATTGAACAGGTGGTGAATGGGTGCTAAAACCTGCTGGATGCTAATTGCTAAATGCATACAGCCTCTGGAGTGTATTTGTCCTAAAGCAAATCACTGCATATTTTACTTCTAATTGTTTTCTAATGATTTCTGTGTCGCCTGCTTCCATCAAATATTTTAGTTGAGTGACACAGCTAACAAGCATAAAACAGGACAATTTAAACAAAATGGAAAATGTTGGGGGAAAAAAAGAAGAAGAAGGAAAGATCTAGTTTCAGCAATGAGTTAATTATTACAATTGAGTGCTAAATGTACCTCTGAGCTTACTGGCAGCCAAAGAAAAAAAGGTTTTATGGTTGCTTTTGGACCAAAGGGAAAAAACATTTAACTTCACTTGAAAAGATAAATTTTTTTTCTCTATATAAAATTTTTATGTGAATTGTTAATGAAAATTTTATGGAAACAATGTATATTTAAGAAACTGAATAGTGTCTTTGGAAATTATTTGGCAAAGGACATTGACTTAGAGGACATTTATGGATTTAGTCATTCATTTATCCTACAAGAACTTTTTAAAAACCTCAAATGTGTTAGGCCCTGTACAAGGTGTTAAGATCTAGATGCGATCTCTGATTAGTGGGAAGCCAATGGGTAAGGCAGATATTGAAGTGAAACATGACACTTTCTCTAGGATGGTTCTCGAACTTAATTGTCAGACCTTACACTGCAACAACAGCTCTGATGGACATTCTACAAAAAGAGTTTCAAAATTGTTAGGCACTGGCATTGATGCACAGCTTCCCCAGGGAAGTAAGGTAACTGGAGTCATATTCAGTAACGAAGTATGTAGCACTTTTCCTAGGATGAGTTTGGGAACTTAATTGTCCAAGCTTGTATACACCAAAATTGTTCTTACCTATTCATCTGTTAATTGGCACTTAGGTGGCTTCCACACTTGGCTTTTATAACTAGAGCTGCAATTAATTTTTTTTCTTTTTATTTGAGACAGATTCTCACTATGTTACCCTCGGTAGAGTGCTGTGGCATCACAGCTCACAGCAACCTCAAACTCTTGGGTTAAGAGATTCTCTTGCTTCAGCCTCTGGAGTAGCTGGGACTACAGGCACCTGCCATAATGCCTGTTTATTTTTTGAGTGTAGTTATCATTGTTGTTTAGTGGGCCCAGCCCAGGTTTGAACCTGCCAGTCTTGGTGTATATGGCTGGCACTCTACTCACTGAGCTAATAATTTGGGTGCCGAGCCCAAATTATTATTATTATTATTATTATTTGGAGAGACAGTCTCACTTTATCGCCCTCACTAGAGTGCCATGGCGTCACACAGCTCACAGCAACCTCTACCTCCTGGGCTTAGGCGATTCTCTTGCCTCATCCTCCCAAGTAGCTGGGACTACAGGTGCCCGCCACAGTGCCTGGCTATTTTTCTGTTTTTCAGTTCCGCCGAGGCCAGGTTTGAACCCTCCACCTTCGGTATATGGGGCCAGCGCCCTACTTGATGAGCCAAAGGTGCCACCCCCCAAATTATTTTTTTAAAAAAATTAGATTTCCGGCTTCTTGAAAATGGGAAGACTTGGACCACACAGCACAATTGGCTTCCTGTATTGTTCATCCAGATTTAGGAAAATCGGTATTCCGGATGGTCTCCCACGAGAATTAAGAACGTCCAGTCACCTTGTGTTGTGTTCGTGGCACAGGTTCACTTAATGGATGCATCCTCAATGAGCTCCAAGTGCTGACACTCCTGTTTTCCAAAAATAAGTGGTGTTTATAGAATAAAAACATTCAAGTTGCACAGTTGTTATTCTTCCATAAACACTTAAAACGGTGCTTTCGTTGTCACTTGAATGTAAGACTGAGCTACTGCCAAGCAAAGTAAGCTGCAGGGATACCTGCACAATATGCACACATTATTTTTCTCTCAAAAAAGCTTCTGTCTACTCCAATAACTTGATAAAAAAAAGTGCTTCAAGCTCCAGAGTCACGCAGCACCTAACGTGGCAAGTTACATGAAGAACGGTAATGACAAAAGCACAGTTTACTGAACATTCGCAGAGTGTCAGGAATTGCTTCATGCTTTATTGACACCTGCTCATTTAGTCTTTACAACAAAGATGTGGCCTAGATTATTATCTTCCTTCTACCAGCAAGGAATCTGAGACTCAGACAGAGATTCAACAACTTGCCCAAAGTTGGTGGCAAACACGTAAAACTTGAATTCAAACCCAAGTCTGTCTGACATCAAAACCTGAGCTCTCAATCCATCTTCAGAAGCAAAGATCAGCACAATACTACCCTGTACACAAACAAAATATAGGTGGGTGTATGTGCAAACACACATACAGGCGACCCTTGAACAACACAGTGATTAAGGGTAATGAGCACCCATGTAGTAAAAAATTTGAGTATAACATTTGACTCCTCCAAAACTTAACTACCCATGGCCTACTGTTGACTGGAAGCCTTTCCTATGAACTGCCAATTAACACGGATTTTGTACGTTATATGAATTATGTATTATGTATTCTTACAATAAAATAAGCTAGAGAACAGAAAGTGCTATTGAGATTATGAGGAAGAAAAAATATATCTACCATTTATTAAGTGCAAGGGGGTCTTCATAAAGGTCTTCATGTTGAGCAGCTTGGGAGGAAGAGAAGGAGGAAGAGGAGGGCTTGGTCTTGCTGTCTCAGGCTTTCCAGAGGCAGACGAGAACCCATGTTGTTCTAGGGCCATCTGTATACACAACACACACATACACTACATACTCTGTGTGTCCAATATTTTAACAATTGTGATAGACACATCCTGCCTGAAAATAACTGTGTTCGATAAGATGTTATCAAGTAAATGGATTTTCTTGATTACAGCTACAAAGAGCTTGGACCATAAATCAATGGGAAAAGGTCAAATTGTTTAGAAGGCAATATTGAGAAAACCAATTTATTACATTGAGAATAATAAAGATACTATAGAAATGCAGATGAAAATAATAATGATCCAACATTTAACACCTATTATACTGGAAAAATTAGAAAGCCAAAATGCCAAGAATTGGGAAGGTTGAGTAGCCGTTCTTAGCCTCATTTGCATATTAGAATTAGCTGGAGAACTTTAAAACGATACTTTTGTTTCAATTCCATCCACGGGAATTCTGGTTTAATTAGTTTAGGTTATTGTCTAAGTGGCTGGATTTTTTAAATCTTCACAAGTGTTTGTTTATATTATAACATACAGGCAGACTTTTACACTGCTGGAATAGAGAAGCGATCTTGGCTACTCTGCAGCCATTCTGGAGAACAATCAGTTGTACCGAGTTATATTTACAGAGATGACACGGCCGAGCAGGCCTGATCCTGAATGCATAGCTCAGAGAAATTCTCACAGAAGTCCAGAAGATGAACATGTGTTGCTGTTCATCCCTGTGTTATTTGTGGTGAAAGCCTGGAGGTGACCTGTCTGTCCAGCAAGGGGACAAACGAATACCCAAGGGGACAAACGAATACCCATGCTAGGTGGGAGGCCGGACACGGTCTGGCACACAGGGGAGGTCTGACATTAACGGTCCTTGATACATAGATGGTGTCGAAAGCTGCAGAATGTAGTGAGGTCACTAAGGGCTAAAGACAGAAGCGGGAAGGCCAAACCCTAGCTGCGCCTACGTTTAGGGGAATGGCACTGACGAAAAAGTCAACAATGGACCATAAGAAGACGTGACCGGGGAAGAAGAGGAAGACTGGGAAATTGTGGTGTCAGGAAAGCCCAGAAAAGCAGGTCAACCATGCCACCTCCTGCCGAGAATCCAGCAGGTTGCCACTCTGGCGAGATACAGTTTTTGATGGTCTTGATGAAAGTTATTTAAGTCTAGTGGTGGGGCAAAGACTAAGTAAAATGGGTTGAGAAGGAAGGCAGGGAAGAGAACAGTGAGTTTACTTAATCGTTTATAGAAATTTTGCCATGAATGTGAATACCTAAATACCTAAATATCTAAAGCAGTGTTTTTCAAACTTTTTTTTTAAATCTCACAGCACTCTTGAAGTGATAGTTAAACTTCTGTGGCACACTTAAATTATGTTGATAAAAAAGAATACAAGAAGAATATATTCACTGTGCTTTGAACTTCCTTTGTAAATAATTTAATTAAGGTTCTTTAAAAATTTTCCCAGCATACTAGTGTGCTGTGGCATGCTGGTTGAAAACCCCTGGTCTAGAGCAGTGGTTCTCAACCTTCCTAATGCCACGGCACTTTAATACAGTTCCTGTGGGTCGTGACCCACAGGTTGAGAACTACTGGTCGAGAGGAAGGTATGGGGCAAGGTGAAGGTTGTTGAAAAGACGATTAGTGGTAAGCTGTGATTGACATTCCTGGGGAAGGATTCAGTAAAGGTAATTTGATGGGTGTGGCAGGAGAGAAAGGAGGCAAGGTGGTTGAGGACATGGGACAAGATGGATTCCAGGCACATTTAGGGAGGGTGACGTGGCCGCCCATGCAGGTGGGTGGTAGAATTGGGGTTGAGAAGGGACACAGTAATTCTCTCTTCCTCTTTTCCCTATAAATATGAAATACAGATGTCAGCCAAACTGAGGCTTAGGGGATGTTGGAAATTTGATACAAGAGAAGTTGTGAAAGAGTTCATCTGATTTACAAGAGAGCTCTGGGTTGTGGCTGGATGCTTCATGGCACAATTGAGGTCACAGTGTAGAAGCTATTTTTCCTGAGAAGCTTCTTAGTCCTCAGCAGGCCCCCTGTCCCAGCCCTTACCACTTTACCTAGATGTGTATGTTAACTTGCCTCTATGTTCTTTCTTCCCACTCCCTATGGTAGGGTTTGGGTTGACAGCTAGAAACCCAGCACCAGAAGCAAGCTTCTCACAAGTATTTGTCAAATGAATTGAGTACATATGGAAATGCTCTGTGACAAGGGTCTTGATACCAAAAAGATTTTAAGGCATAAATAACTATTTTCAATGACGTCTAAAAAGGCCTTCTCAAGGATGGAATTTTAAAAAGGCTAGTTATTAAATAATCAGTAAGACTGTCATTTTGATAAGAGATGTAACTATAATTCTTCCTAAAATGATCTCACATTGCTTTTGCAATTGTGTTTTTACATTGTTTTACAATAATTGCATATTGTTACATGCCTTTAAAATTCAGAAAGCTAGTGTTGGAGAGATGACTCAGAGGATACAATCTTCCCAATCCAGACTTGGAAGGATAAAATCAAAACCAGCATCTCTTAGCATTTAAGTCAATGAGAACATATTTAGAATGAAATGAGTTCTGAGATGCATTACCTCAGTCTAGACCTCTGTAGGCTCCATATACTTTTGATTTAGTCTGCATGTTTTCCCCAATAACCAATGTCCAGATCTGGAGGAATAAATTTTCATTATGTGTACCAGCTAATCTTTTAATAACTGAAACCAGTGTGGGTAGCTGACACTTAAATGCCCTTAAAATTACTTTACTTGAATATTGGCTATAAAACTATGTAGTTATATACATGAGATATGCATGAAAAAATATTTTTAAGAAGCTGAACCTTGTTATAAAACAGAGTCTCTTTAGCCCCATTCTTTTCACAGCAGAGATAATTATTTTAGCTATTGAAAAATGTCCCAAATCACTTTCTAGATAAGGAAGAAACAAAAATAAAACATTTGTCTTTGGGGGCTTAGAATCCCATGACTGTAGTTTTAAGTTCTGACTTATGTGAGTTACAGCATAGCTGTGCTTCCTGCCTTTCTCCCTTCTTCCCTCCTACCCCTTTCCTCTCTATTTTCCTTTTTCTTTTCTTATTATCTTTCTTACAAATTCTTTATCAGCGGTCTGCTCTGCACCTGGAAATATAAAAACAAGCAATAGACATGAACGTCACAGTCCAGGGGACAGGAAAGTACACCAGTGTATAAGAGGGAAAGATGACAAGGGGTATGAGCCGGAAGAGAGAAACCAGGAAGTGGAGGAATTCATAGTTCTGAGAATAAGACTCTGGAACTAGCCAGAAAAGTCCAAAATCATAGATGAAGATTTTAAACACCATCTCATCACACTTAACCACTTGACAGGTAAATAGAAGACTTACTTCTTAAGTGGGCTGAAAGATTCTTGAAGAAAATTTTGGTGGGATACAATTGCTTTTAAAAATTGTGTTGTTTGGGTTGGTGCCCATAGCTCAGCAACTAGGGTGCTGGCCACGTACACCAAGGGTGGCGTGTTTGAGCCCAGCCTGGGGCTGCTAAACAACAATGACAACTGCAACAAAAAAATAGCCAGGTGTGGTGGGAGGCACCTGTAGTCCCAGCTATTTGGGAGGCTGAGGCAAGAGAATCACTTAATCCTAAGAATTTGAGGTTGCTGTGAGCTGCGTGGTACTCTACTTAGAGAGCGATAAAGTGAGACTGTCTCAAAAAAAAAAAAATTGTGTTGTTAATTTCCAAGTATGTTTTTAAAGATATATTATTATCAATTTTGAATACAATTCTATTATGGCTAAAGATTTTGAAATTTATTAACACTTGCTATATGGCCCAGGACACGGGCTATCTTGGTGAAAGCAAATGCTCATTTGTAGAATAAATGTCTGGACATAAAAGTCAATTAAGTGATTGTGGCTGACGGTGCCTTTTGGATCTTCTATGGCATTTCAGATATTTTTTTCTCAGTTGTCAATTGCCTAGAGAAATGGTGTTTAAAATCTTCATCTATGATGGTTGACATTTTAATTTCTTCCTTTAATTCTGTCAAATCTCACTGTTTGTATTTTGAAGCTCTGTTGTTAGACATGTACACTTATGCTTGTTTTACCTTCCTGATGACTCCTATTGAACTATCTTTTATCTTTTATCATTTTGAACCATCTCTTTCATCTCATCTCTCTTATCTTTGATAATAGCCAAATGTCTACTTCTCACACCTCATATTAATATGTTGTGGCCTTCTTTTCAAAATGTATGTTTTTTACCCTTTTACTATTAATATCAACTTATTTGTGGCACACGCTTGAAATATAAAGACACAAGTAAGTTGATATTAATAGTATAGATTAATAGATAGTTAATTAACTATTAATAGATAGTTGGGTATTGATTCTTCATTCTGTTAGTCTTTTTATTTCATTGGAATGTTTAGTATATTCCAATGAAATAGAAATATAATGGCTGATATGTTTTGAATGTGTATCTACCATCTTACTGTTTGCTTTGGGTTTCCTGCATTCTTTTTTTCTTTTGTTCCTTTCTTGATATCTTTGGGGTTAAATGAATTTTTTGAGAACTTTCGTTGGTCTGGTGATTTTTTTTTTTTTATTAAATCATAGCTGTATGCATTAGTGCAATCAAGGGGTACAATGTGCTTGTTTCAGATACAATCTGGACTATTTTCATCAAACTGATTAACATAGCCTTCATGGCAGTTTCTTAGTTATTGTATGAAGACATTTGTATTCTGCATTTAGTAAGGTTCGCCTGTACCCTTCTAAGATGCACCGTAGGTGTGGCCCCACCAATTAACCTAACCCCTCCTTTCCCCTCCCTTGCCCCTTGCCCCCGTATTCTTGTGATATAGTTGGGTTTTAGCCTTCATATGAAAGCTATAAATTAGCTTCATAGTAGGGCTGAGTACATTGGATACTTTTTCTTCCATTCTTGAGATACTTTGCTAGGAAGAGTATGTTCCAGCTCCATCCATGTAAACATGAAAGAGGTAAAGTCTACATCTTTCTTTAAGGCTGCGTAATATTGCACGGTGAACATATACCACAATTGACTAATCCATTTGTGGGTGATGGGCACTTGGGCTTCTTCCATGACTTAGCAATTAGTATTTGCTGTAGAGAGTACAAACAACATCCCTTCCTTTTCACAGTCAATATTGTATTACTACGTGCCAAATGAATGAAACATAAGTCTGTTTATTCCCTGCCACTTTCCTTTTTCCTAGGTTGTCATATTTATGTATATTATAAATATCACAATTCAATGCTATGATTTTTCATAAGTGACTCGTGCATATACATTTTAAAAATACAAAGAAAAAATTTATCCTTAATATTTACCCATATGTTCATCATTTCTAGCAATCCTTACTTTTTCCCCAACATGTAATGCCTTCATTTTACTTCATCCTGAACAACTCCCTTTTCCATTTATTGGTAGGGCAGGTTTGCTGGAGATGAATTCTCTTAGCCCTAATTTATCCGAAAATGTCTTTATTATTTCTTCATTTATGAAGGATATTTTCTGTGGCATAAAATTTTGGGTCAATAGTTCCTTCTTCATTCTAATGAGACGACAGTGGGCATCTTTTATTGATATCCTTTTTCAGGTCATATGGTCTATTACTTGGAATGGCCTTTAAGGTTTTTCTCTTTCCCTTTTGTTTTCAGTAGTTTGACTACCAAATAAGAAGGAAGCCAGGGGCCTTTGTGTTTATGCATCTCGTCTGCTTGAGATTCACCTAGTTACTTGAACCTGTGTATTTATGTCTTTCAGCATATTTAGAAAATTGTGGATATTTCTCTTTTCAAATATTTTCCCCCATTTTATCTCTCTTCTATTTCTAGGACTCCGCATATACTTTTTGATATTTATAATACAGATTAATGAGGCTCTGTTCTCTTTTTTTTTTTTTCTGTCGCTCACTTGGATAATTTCTACTGGTCTATCTCCAAGATCATTGATTCTTTTGTCATTCCTGATATATCAATTTTTTATGTCTAGAATATTTTCATGTCTAGAATTATATTTTCATGTATATAATTTTCACTTAGTTTTTTTTGTAGAGACACAGTCTCACTTTATTGCCCTCGGTAGAGTGCCGTGGTGTTACACAGCTCACAGCAACCTCCGACTCCAGGGCTTAGGAGATTCTCTTGCCTCAGCCTCTCAAGGCTGTTCTCTCAGGTGGGATCACAGGCGCCCTCCGTGACACCCAGCTAATACTTAGTTTTTTTTTAAACAACTCTTTTGAGGTAAGATTTAAATACAATAAATTCATTCATTTGAACTATATAAGCCAATGATTTATTTATTAGTTAGTTAGAGTCATAGTTTCACTATGTCATCTTCAGTAGAGTGCTGTGATGTCACAGCTCACAGCAACCTCAAACTTTTGGGCTTAAGTGGTTCTCTTGCCTCAGCCTCCCAAGTAGCTGGGAGTACAAGCACCTGCCACAAAGCCCGGCCACTTTTTAGCTGCATTCGTCATTGTCGTTTGGCAGGCCTGGGCTGAGTTTGACCCGCCAGTCCTAGTGTATGTGGCCAGTGCCCTAGCTGCTGACCTACAGGTGCTGAGCCATAAACCAGTGATTTTTAATAAGTTTATAGAGTTGTACAACCATCACCACAAACTAGTTTTAGAACATTTTTGTCATTTCAGAAGAAATCTGGGGCTCATTTGTAGTTATTCCGTATCCTTATCTCCATCCTCAGGCAGCCACTAATCTTTCTCTCATCATAGATTTACCTGTTCTGGACACTTCTTATGGACAGAATCATATAATACCTGGTCTTTTCTTTGGCTAGCATAATGTCACACCATTGCTGAATAATATCCAGACATCTGAATATACTACATTGTGTATACCCATTAACAAATTGCTGGACCTTTGGGGTTGTGTCTATTTTTTGACTATTGGGAATAGTAGTTCTATGATCATTTATGTACAACTCTTTGTGGGCATATGTATTTATTTCACTTAAGTAAACATGTAGGAGTAGAGCTGCTGGGCTGTATAATGAACCTTTCTTTAACATTTAAAAAACTTCCAGATTGTTTTCCAAAGTGACTATACCATCTTGCATTCCCGTTGACAAGGTATGAAGGTTCTAGTTTCTCTGTATATTCTCAAACACTCATATTGTCCTATTATTGTTATTGCTATTATTGTTGTTGTTATTATTATTGCTACCATTCTTGTGGACATGAAGTGGTATTTCTTTATGGTTTGGGTTTGCATTTCCTTAACAACTTATGATGCTGAACACTTTTTGTGTGGTTATTGACAATCCATACATCTTTTTTGATGAAATGTCTATTCCAAATTTTTGCCCATTTTTAAATTAGGTTAATTTCTCTTCTTACTATTGAAGTGTTAGGGTTTTTTTTATACATTCTGAATATAAATCCCTTCTCAGATATATAATTGGCAAGTATTTCCTCCTAGACCTTGAGTTGTTTTTTCTTTCTTGATAGTTTTTTTTTTGTAGTACAAAAGTTTTCATGTGTAATTTGTCAATCATTTTCTTCTATTACTTGTGATTTTGGTGTATATCAAAGAAATTTGACCTGACTCGAGGTCAGAGAGATTTACTCCCATTTTTCTTGTAAAGAGTCTTAGCTCCCATATTTAGGTCTGTGATTTAAATGAGTTAGTTTGTGTGTATTATCTGAGGTAAGGCTCCAAAAAGATTTTTTCTTTTGTTTGTTTGCATGTACATTTCCAATTGGTCCTAACACCTTCTCAAGTGATCAAACTAGTGTTATCAACAGTATGGGCAGCATCATTTGTTGAAAAGAACATCCTTTCTTTCCTCACTGAATTGCTTTGGCATGCTTGTTGAAAATCAGTTGACCAGAAAAGTAAGAGTTTCTTTCTGGACTCTAACTTCTATTCCATTTAGATGTTCATTCTTATGCCAGTATCCTATTCTTTTGATTATTACAACTCTATAGTAAGTTTTGAAATTGGGAAGTATAAGTCTTCTAAATTCGTTCCTTTTTAGTTCATTACAAAAAAAAAAAAAGCTTCAAGCCCTCTGCTAAAATTTCCTATTGTTTGTCCATTAGTATGTACTTTTTATTTTCCTAAATGATTAGGATTTTATTTTCCTAAATGACTATCTTAGCTACTTTAAAGCTCTTATCTGCCAACTCCAGTGCCTCGGGTTGGGTCTCCATGATTTCCTTTTCTCTTGCATCCAAGTTGCTTTTCCATTTCTCTGCAGGTTCACAAATTTTGAACTACAGCCTGGACATCATGCATACTGCATTGTAAAGACTTTGGGTTCTATCATATTGTCCAATTCAAAGAATAACATGCAATCAATGTAGAAATAATAATACAAGTAGAAAATTTACTTTTTGCAACTTCAAATAAATAATTAACTTAGGTGCTGGCCATCAATGGATAACATATTCCGTTGGAGCTGTGTAGTTGCACAGGACCTAGAAATAGGTCCACAGAATACTTGCTAATAATAAAGTGAAAGATGTACTTTACAGTGAAATGGTCCTAACACCTACTCAAGTGATCAAACTAGTGTTATCAACAGTATGGGCAGCATTACATTGTAGCTTCCTGATAGGGTCTGAGGTACACAACTTCATCTGTGAAATATTCTGTAAAAAATTTAATGTGAATCTGAAGCATTCTGTAAAAATATTTAGCATGAATATTTTATAGAGGTCTGAATCAAATCCTCAGCAAGATAACAGGAAACATAATGGAAAGAAACAAGTTAAAACGTCAGGAAAAAACAATAAAACAAAAATTGTAGAACGTTCTATAACATAGCTGGTCGGGACTCATCAGAAAATTCATTTTCTGAGTTTTCATTAGGGTAAAAATAATGCAGGAGCCTTTTCTGGATTAAAATAAATAGATATAATCAAATGCAGACTAAGAAATTCGATTGGATCCTGGTTTTAAAAGACTGACTCTAAAAGACATTGTGTGCTTTAATTATTACTTTTAGTTGACATGGCATAACAGTACGTATTTATGCAGCACAGAGTGATATTTTGATACACGAGTACAATGTGTAATGATCAAATCAGGTAATTGTCACATCTATCACCTCAAAAATTTATCATTTCTTTGTGTTGGGAACATTCAAAATCTACTTTTCTAGCTACTTGGAAATACACAATACACTGTTGTTCAGTATGGTCACTTTGCAGTGCTCCAGAGCACAGAACTGATTTCTCCTAACTCCTAGCTATACCTTCTCTCTATTAACCAGTATATTTACCTCCCCATCCTAAAAGACATTTTTAAAGCAAAACAATTGATAAAATAAAATTTGCACAGGGAAGAAGGTTACAGGATGTATGTTAGTCTTTCCCTTAATTTTATCAAGTATGATTATGTCTGTTTATATGGTAGAGTGCTTTTTACCCCTCGGGGATGAATCCTGAAGAATTTAGAAGTGAAATGTGGAGATTCCTGTAACCCACTTTCAAGTGGTTCAGGAAAACAGAGAAAAGAGATTGGATTTCTATGTCAATAAATTGTATACAAAAACATGGACAATGGCTGAATTTAGGTGATGAGTATAAATGTGTTAAACATATTATTCTTTCAACTTTACTAGTGGTTTGAAAATTTTCATAATGAAATATCAAAGAAATAGATCTCTTTCAGCATTTCCCTACTCAAGGGCTATCAGACTTGCGGGTAAGGACTGATCCCAGCACACTTTGGCTCTTGAGCCAAGCACCAGGGCTTTGTCACTTTCTTTTCCCGTGGAAAGAATGCAAGGCAATTTCTACGCCAGGATCTGCCTGTATCTCTCGTACTTGAGAAGTATTAATAATTCTTTCTTTGTCCAGATATAACATCAGACAAAGAAAAAAAAATTGAGGCCAAGGGAAAGAAGTTTCCGTTGCCTCTGAGGCCTTCCATTACAGTGGATGGTAGAGAACTGATCTTCTTTCCCAGATCTGGATGTAAACAGCTGATCTTTCTGCCTGTGACATCCTTGACCTCATAATGCCTGGCTCAAGCCTATGCTGACCCCAGAATGTGACAGTATCATTCCAACTCAGAAGTTTGAGGACAGCTCCCTTTCAGGATATTTTATCAGTGATTCTTTTTTTCCACTGCCCAGAAAGGTGCTTCCCCACCTCCACCCCATCATTCCTGAAATAAAAGCCATTGAACAGTTCAATCAGCTTCATTAGGTGTTGAGTGTCAAATGCTATTCTAATCTCTGCTGTGATTTGATGATATCCCTTCGCTTTGTTATTTTTTCAGCTCCTAATTGCACCCTATCCTTTTGACATCTCCATTGGACTGATGTTAATGTCAAGTTGTTCTGATTCATGTGCTTCAATGAAAGCTGGTACCAAGGCAGCTGAAATATGAATTGACTGAGGACTTTTTGAAGTGCTTTGCCTACAAGCCTTTCTTTTTCACTTTTGTAGCATGTAGAAGTAGTTTTATTTTTGAGAAAAGAATAAAGGCATATGAGTTTGAAATTGGACACAGTGTTGAAAGTACATCAGCTTATGTTCAAATTAGAAAGGGAAGGCATTAATAATACTTAGTACTGGGTAGTTTTTGGACAAATTAAAATAACTTAAAAAAATGTTATGAAAGCAATGCATGCTTATGTACAGAAAACAGAACACACACACACACAAACACACAGAGACACAAATAAACACACATACCTTGAAAATATAAAGGTACAAAGAAGAACATAAAAATCAACCATGAACACTCTCCCATTTGTGATCTTTCTGTCATATGACTTTAAAGGCTTCCTTCTTTGGTTATAAATATCTTTTTTTTTTTTTTTGAGACAGAACCTCAAGCTGTGACCCTGGATAGAGTGCTGTTGCATCACAGCTCACAGCAATCTCCAGTTCCTGGGCTCAAACAAGTCTCTTGCCTCCACCTCCCAAGTAGCTGGGACTATAGGCGCCCACCACAACGCGGGACCATTTTTTGATTGCAGCCATCATTGTTGATTGGCGGGCCCGGGCTGGATTTGAACCCTCCAGTTCAGGTGTACGTGGCTGGCACCTTAGCCCATTGAGCCACAGGCACCAAGCCTAGTTACAAATATCTACTTATTCACTTTTTATTTAAAGAAATTCAAGGAGATGATAGCATTTGATTTCCAACCTGTTTTATGTATGCTATATGCAATGGATTTCTCCTTATGCCAATAAACATTGATGTTTATAATTTTTACAGTTTAGATGTTTGTAATTTTTGTAGTTTTGTTGTAGTCCATCCTTCAACAATTAATTTAAACAATTTCCTGCTTGTGAACATTTATATTTTTTAAAACTTCTTCCTTAATGGAATCATGAGTTTGAAAACTCCCTATTCCGCACCTGAGCTAGGCATTGGACAATCATTTCTCAAGTCCTACTTTGTAAAATTTTAGCCCATTGCCTCTCCAAATAAATTTTATGACAAATTCTTCAACACATAAATTTAGGAAGCACTAGTGACAAAGTAAAGCTGACTTAATTACATGGGATCCTTGGGGTTCTTAATATGGTAACAACCCTTGTGAATCCACAAGAGAAGACTATGACAGTCATCATTGCCTTCATTCATTTCCTCGCTGAGCATTTCAAGGACTTAGAAGTCCATGCACAACAATTTAAGAAACATATTTCAATCTCACACAACCCCTGTTTTATATTCATTTCTACTCATGTGTTCCCTGCCACCTCAAGTTCAGACTTCTTCCTGATAGGTTTATCATCTTTAAAATTGGTAAATAACACAAAGAATTCACTTTGGTTAAGAAGACATGTAGCAGGTACCCATTCTGTGCCATGTATTATGTAAGGTTGTGGAGATAAAAATACACATGAAAACAAAATTCACATGATAAAGTAGCTCCTGGTGGAGCCCCATGATTTATGAATGATTTCAGTGGACATTTAGTGTTTGGCTGTTTCAGACCTGGCCAGAGAATCATAGTCTTTTGGGCATAGAGAATCAATAAAAGCTAACCAGATGTAACCGGTTCTGTTAGTGTGACTGCTGAGAAAGAGGTCCCCACTCTTTCCTCTGTATTTGAACTGAGAGAAGCTGGTTAAGGAAGTGCTGACAGCGATGTTTGTCACAGCTCAAAGTCTAAGGGTCAGATCACATGGATGAGAGCTGAATCCAACGATGGAAGGTGGATGCCGATGACCCCTCCAGCTGATCCCGATCCAGTCGGAATCAATTACATGAACCAGTTGGTGCTGGGTTTCCTGTCACTTGCATCCTAGAAGGTCCTCACTAATAGAACACTGTTTCTTCCCTTATTGAAAATCATTCAAAATGTGTTAGGAAACTTTGTTGGCTAAGGATGAATATAATTAGGTATAAAATAAAGTCTTCTTTGATGATTTAGACAAATGTGGTGTGAATCTTAAAAGTTGTTTTTTAACTCAATCTTTGATCTCAGCTTGTTTTCTTATGATTGACCTATTTTTTCCTAAAAGTGGAAGCATAATGAATTATGATTAATGGAAGGTTTTGTTTAGTTTAATTTGGCTTTTCTGTACACAAACGTCCCAGTAACTGACCAAATAACCTAGATAAGTTTAAGCAATATTTGCATGTTTCTCTTAAATTGAGAGAATTATTGTTACATGATTCCGTATAAGCCAGGGTTCACTTAAAGCCTGAAGTTCAATTGAAAAATGGTTTATACCAGGAAAGTCTCTGATTCAGAACCTTCCAAGTATTCTGCATTAAACCAGAGCCCAACAATAACCCTAACTTAATAGTATTTTTATTAATCACTTTTTCTATTCATCCATTAAGAGGCTTCTTCTGAGGATGGACTCTTCCTTTCTACCAATCCATTCCCCATGGAATTTGGTAAATTTCCATCTCAGTAATTGATTTTTTTTTAAACTCATCTATAGCATGGGAGTTTCTAAATTTCCCTGCTGAAGGCTTAGATCCTCAGGCTATTTCTCCCAAGAATTCAAACTCAGAATATGGAGCACCAACATGTCATCACTCCATAGAAACCCAGACTGGTCTTTAGTGGGCAGATGGGTCTAGGAAATTGACAGTGATAAATAATAATAAATTGTACTGTCATCTCAGGTGAAACAGGCCTGCCGGGTTGAATTGTATTATTCAAACAACAGTAATAAATACATAATTGTATGATCTAATCCTTTTGTATTAGCTGGATAGTTCAAGTTATAGCATTTTTGTATAATAGATATGAGAGACAAGTGAGTCTATACTTCCTGATAACCAATGAAAAGTATCCTTTTCATTAATTTCATTTAGGCTGTAAGATTTGCCTGGAAGAGATATAGTAATGTATGTAAAATAAAATAAATAATGCTTTTAACACTCCAGGTCTTTTAATCCTTTTTTTCTGCTTGATTCATGAGGAAAACATGCTAACCTACAAGATGAGGACACACTATCTCTGACCTTTGAGCTTCATAAAGCCAGCTCGATTCAGTCTCCCAGAAAGGAACAACATGGTCCGTTAAATTTTTTTTTTTTTGGCCAAGGCTGGGTTTGAACCCGCCACCTCCAATATATGGGACTGGCGCCCTACTCCTTTGAGCCACAGACATCACCCCTTTTAATTTTTTTGTCCCATCCATCAAGTTGCTGAAAAAGTTGTGTAGGTTTTGGTCTAAATTTGACTGTCCTCAGAGCCGTATATATTTCATGTGCTCACTGCCTATATGAGACCCACATACCAGAATCGGAAACGATGTAGCCATTGGCCTCCCTGGAACAATATGAAAAGAAAAATTGGTTTCTTTATGTGATAGTCCTCCAAGGCAGAATTTCCCAAAGTATAGTGTATGAGATGTTAGCTTTTGGTTTGATCAAGAGTGAAAAGGAACAATAATACCTATAAAATAGAAGACAGAATATAACTTGCAATAGAAGCATGACAGCATAGCAAATGGAATATTGAAATATAAAAGGAAGTAGGTATTTTAACACTATTTTTTTCCTTTAGAAATCTAAATATACAAATTGAACCTTGGCCTATAGTTCTATGAAAGTTGTATTTGAGGACAGATTTCGACATAGTACGGTTTCAAAAAAAGAGATTGTGAGAACATGAGCCTCATCAACACTGGGAGGGTTATCCCTACTTTTATTTTTTAAACATGAAAAGTTAGACCTGTATAAGCACTCTAAGATTCTTTTTAAACAGTAGAGTATAACTAAATTCAGTAAGTGTGATATTAAAGTAATACTACATATTATATCATTACCAATTAACACCATAATTGGCTTATTTATACCACTTCCTTTCTAGGCATTAACCTGATCTCTCTTACCCTTCTGCTTAAAGCCATCTTCTGGCCTACAGATGACAAGACACCTTGGCATGAGGTGCCTGCTAGGTTCTGATCAGTTACTGAGAAAATCAATGTGTTTTGATAGAAAGAACATGGCTTTTCTTTCTCCTTGACTTAATTCTAGTAGAGCCCATCTGAGTCCTCTTTCTGACAAGCCTCCAACCTTGGGCCCTGCCCTTGGCCCACTTATTCCAGTTTTAGCAAGAATCCTGCCGAGTCTGTTTAGCATAAATTCCCCACCCTCCCTCTGATCACCCTTGCTACCTTATCACTCTGGCCTGCCTTCAGCAAAAATCCTGTGAGGTCAGTTTAGCAATTACCCTGCATCCTAGTAATTTTCCATCGACTGACCCCTACCCTACTGTGTTGTTATAAATGCCCACTTTTCCTTATGGTTTTTGGAATTGAGCCTGATTTCTCTCCCCTCCTATAGAAAGAACCCCTTGTAGCAGTCAGTTGCCCTTGAACAAAGTCTTCCTTATGAACTTTAGCAAGTACCATCAGTAATTTTTTTCTTTAACAATAACAGCATATTTTCACGGGGAGGCTGCCAGCTTCTCATTATTTACTGAGAAAAATCAGTTTGTTTTCATAGAAAGAGCATGAAGTTTGTGGTTGTAAGAACTGAACATATAAACTTTTCAATTGGGCAACTCATTTAACTTGAGCTTCAGGTTTCTTATGGGTAAATGTGGACTAGTAATAACATTCCTCTGGGTTTTATGAGGATTAAATTAAGTCATGCATATAAAATTTCTTTGTAAACTGGGAAGTCATAAATTTTTGTTAAAGTTAAAGCACTTTAACTTGCTTATCACTCATAGGCATTTACATATCACATATTTCAAGATGAAAAAAGTTGCTTAAAGTCAACTAATGCAATAGTGAAATTATATTTATACTTAATCTCCAAGATTTCAAATACCTGAACACATTATTGAATTATGTGTCACAGAAGCAAGAAATAGGATCAGCCTTTTGGTGAAGTCTGAGACACAGGGTCAGAATTCCTTCCTGCATCAAATCCAACATAGAAAGGCGTAATGAGGGGGAGTTTTTTGGACTATGAATAGGCACACAGTGCTCAAGGCTTACACCATTTTATAAAAGCATAATTATTTTAAACTTCACCCCAGTTGGTAAGCACCCATATTTGTAGGTTATTCCTCTCCCATTAAAGCTGTTTGTTTCCTTTCTCTCCTCCTGCAAAAGAAGATATATAGTATTTTTTAAGACGTTCCCCTGGTTGAAATCTTCTGTACAATACTTGTTTAATGAACTGGTTAACAACTGTTACCGAGAATTAATGAATCAAATCACAGTGGGAATCACCATATTGCAAATCACCGTGTGGTATTAGGTTTTGATGGAGCCATACCTTTTACCATGCTAAGTCTAATGACTCTTTCGTAGAATGAAGGTATCTGAACAGATTGTATCCTAAGTCTCAGTGAAGGAACTTGGTAATGTTTTAGATACAGGATAGCATTTTAGAATTCCCTAAACAGTAAGTGACAAAAGATTCTATTAGTGGAATATTATTCCATTAAACACATAGAGCATTTTGATTTTAAACAATTACTCAGAGTGCTTTTGAAATCTATTGTTAGCTTTATATACTTATCATAATCCAAGCACATAGAAATTTTGCCATCTGATTAGGCATCTGCCTTAACATGGTTTGGAGCAGAATAAAATGTAAATGGCTACTGCAAGGGGTTTTTAGTTTTGACAATTTGCTTCATTGCCAGATAGTTTTCAGTTTAGAATATCTCATAAAATCAAAGTTTTGCAATGATGATAGCTTTCAAAGTGCAAGTTTTGAGTTTTGAATTCTGTTAGAAGATGTTCTAATTATGATGAGTGATCTCAATAAAACTGGTATTAAAATAATGAATAGACAACTGTTTCTGTTAAGCAAGCAGCAAATAATATGTTGACATGAGCAAATACTGAAATTATAGGTATGAGCAATTGATTTAGTGTAAATTTCCATTTTGTAAATATTTACTTCAAAAACCAGAATTACTCATTAGCCTTCCCTTTTGCAATATAGCCTCATAGTTCAAGCATTTAAGAAAGTAATTCAAAATGATTTATTGCTTTCATATAGGCAAAAATGGCTGATTGAATTAAAATATTTTGCCTTAATTAATGTACTCGAACCAGGTATGGAGGTTAAATAGAGTCATATAAAGGAAGTTTATCAAATTCAGAATATTTTAAGCAAATTCAACATTTATAATTTATTCTAAGAAATAAGATTATATAACAAAAACTGCACATCATTCTGGATCCCAACTTAAATTTACTTGGGAAGTCAACTATACAACAAGTTTTCCAAATGAAGGTCTGTTCATTTGAGCTCGCTAAAAGTCCCACCCACACAGGTTTTTAAGCCACTATGACTTTTATAGATATAGAGGTTACTTCTAAGTGTAACCTATATGCTACAGTATTTGTTATAATTTGTCTTGAATAGGTGCTAGTTTTTCTCCAACTTTATTCCAATACAACCCACTTTTGAAACATATTAGCCTAGTCTCTGCCTTCTAAATACAGTATGGAAATATTTTCCAGGGAGCAGAGTATAGAAGATGGGGAGACATTGCCTGGGTTCAAATGCAATGTGCACCGTTTACCGCTGTGTGATGTAAGTGACTGCATTCTCTATGCTTCAGTATCTTCACCTTGAAAGAACCAGGCTCTATGTCAATGGACTTCATACAGATAAGGTGAGCCAACGCACATCTACTGTTTACACACTCAGAATGTTCAATAAGCATTCAACAAATGTTAGTTATAACTAAAGGAAGCAGAGGCTATTATATTATTTCTAATCCTGCTAAGTCCCTTGTAAGGTAGCAAGCATCCCATTTTTCAGGTGTAGAAATTGAGTTTCACAGAGAGTAATAATTGCTCATAGTTGCTCACTGCCACAGGCTCTAAGAGTCAGGGCAGGAATTCAAACCTAGCTGTGTTCCAAACAGCCTCTGTTGTTTGGAGGGGTGGCTCTCAGCTCTGGAGGCATATTAGAATCATCTGGAGAGCTTTTCAAAGTGAGTGATGTGGATTTCTGGTTTCATTGCCAAAATACAGACAGCCTAAATGTCACCTCACAACAAGTAAAAGATGAACAAGTCAAAAGTTAATAATGTTCTTGGACCCAGCAGAGAAGTGAAGTCTCAGGGCAAAGCCCCACCCTGAAATTCAGAGAGACGGGCAAGTCCAGTGAGTCACAGCTGAGATCAACCACCTGGAACAGAAGCAGCTGCTATACTGGGAGGGATGCTGCTATGGATGCATGTGTCCCCTGAAGTTCATGTGTTGGAAACTTAATCCCCAATGCAACAGTGTAAAGACATGGGACCCTTAAGAGATGATCAGGTCATGGGGGTTCTGTCCTCCAGAATGGGATAATGTCACTAGCACAGGAGTGGGTTTAGTGCCATTAGAGTGGTTTTGTTCTAAAGGCAAGTTCAGACTCTCTTGCTGCTCTCTCTTGCACACTCTGCTGTCCTTCACCATGGAATACTGCAGCAAGAAGGCCTCACCAGAGGTGGACCCCCTGACCTTGAACTTCCCAGCCTACAGAACTCTAATATAGCTCTGTTCTTGTAAATTACACAGTCTCAGATATTTTGTTATAGCAGCCCAAACGGACTGAGACAAATGCTTCTGTGGTAATTTTGATGAATTGCTAAAGGCTGGGCGTGGATGAATAAGACAGCAAGTTACTTCTAGGGGCTGCAATCTTGGTAGGAGGATACTTAAAAAAAATTCTTCACCAGATTCTTCTGGTGAAGAATTGAGAAAGAGTTCCTCCTGAGAAAGGTTTTAGCAATGGGAAAGGAAGAGTAGACACCTTGAGTGCTCCTGGGGCACTCTCTGTAACAAGGATCTACTGGGTAAGGGATAATCAGTGTCTTATCCCGCTTGGAGGAAGGGCACTACTTCCACTCCAGCTCCCTCTAGACTTTCTATCTATAGGGAGAGGGGAAAACCATTTGCGAAGAATATAACCCAGGGAAACAGGCCTACAAAAGGACTGAGATTCATTCAGAAGGTTATAGAACACCTACCTTCCCCCAACAGACCAATAAGGGTCTAGTATAATAATATTGGGTTCAGCCTAAAGAGCTGAAAAGTGAAAACTCTCTGAGGAGTACTTAAGGAAGCCCAAAGTCAATCGGTAAGACAAAAGCAAGGTTGCTAATTTTAAGCTCTTGGCACTTACAGCTACAGCAGACATTTAGCACAGCCCACTTCCTAGCCAGTTAACATAAAACTTCACACGAAAGGCGTATTTATCTCAGCTTCTATCACTCAAAACATTATGTTGATTTTCGATTATAAGGATGCTAAAAGGCAAAACCCAAACCAAACCAAAAACAAAACAACAACAACAATAAACAGACCACTCTGAAGAGACAAAGCAAGCATGACAACCAAACTCAGATATGACATAGATGTTAGGATTATCAACCAGGGAATTTAAAGTAATGGTAATTAATGTGATAGGGGTTCTCAGGGGGAAAGGAGATAGCATATGAGAACAAAAGGTAATGTAAGTAGAGAGATGGAAACTTTTAGAGTCAAAAGGAAATGCTAGGCTTGGCGCCCGTGTTCAGTGGTTAGGGCGCCAGCCACATTCACCAGGGCTGGCAGGTTTGAAGCTGGCCCAGGCCTGCTAAACAACAATGACAACTAAAACAAAAAAATAACTGGGCATTGTGGTGAGCACCTGTAGTCCCAGCTACTTGGGAGGCTGAGGCAAGAGAATTGCTTAAACCCAAGGGTTTGAGGTTGTTATGAGCTGTGATGCCATGGCAGTCTACCAAGGGTAACATAGTGAAACTCTGTCGCAAAAAAAAAAAAAAAATGCCAGGACACTCCACTGAGGGCAATGGAGTAAGACTCTGTCTCATATATAAAAAATGAAATGCTAGAAATAAAAAAAGAAAACTGTAACAGAAATGAACAATGCATTTAATGGGCAAACGTGTAGACTGGGAACAGGTCAAGAGTAAGTGACCTTGAAGATAGGTTAATATAAATTTCCAAAAATGAAATTCAAAGGGAAGAGGAGAATAAAAAATGAGAACAGACCTCCAAAAACTGTGAGACAATCTCGAAAAGTGTATCAAATGCATAATTGGAATGCTAGAAGGAAAAGAAAGTGAGAGCAGAGAAGAAAAATATTTTAGGCAATAATGGTCAAGTCTTTTCCAAAATTAATGATCAACACCAAACTGCAAATCCAGAAAGTTAAGAGAATTCAAAGTGGGGTTAATAGACCCCCTAAAAAGCAAATAAAACACCCCAAACTTACATTGAGCTCTGTCATCATATTCAGTGTGAACATCTTGCCAGATTGAAAAACACCTGACGGCTAAAGGAAAAAAGGTCGGAATTAGAGCAGACTTCTAGTCAGAAGAAAAAGTGGAGTAAAATATTTGAAGGGTTGAAAGAAAGAAAACACCAATTGGAAAGTCCTTATCTAGAGAAAATGACCCTCAGAAATAAAGGAGAAATAAAGACTTTCCCAGACAAATAAAAACTGGGAGAATTTATTGCTAGCAGAACTGCTTAGCAAGAAATGTTAACAGAAGTTCTCCAGACAGAAGGAAAATTACATAGGTCAGAAACTCAGATCTATAGAGAAAGAGGGAATGCTGGAGAAGAAATACATGAAGATAAAACCTTTTTCAAATTCTTATTTTATATAGAATATAACTGTTTAAAATCATAATACTATCAATGCTTTGGATGATTGGCACATGTATAAGTGAAATGAATGACCAAAATGAAAGAAAAGATGAAAGGGAACAATTGGGAATATTGGGATCAGGTACTTGGAAGCAGAATCTTGTTATTTGAAAGTATACATGTGTTAACTAAAAAAATGCGTATTATAAATGCTAGGGAAGTAACTAAGTAATTTTTGAATTTTTTTTTTTTTTTTATATAGAAACAGAGTTTCACTTTGTCACCCTTGGTAGAGTGCTGTACAGTCACAGCTCACAGCAACCTCCAGCTTCTGGGCTTAGGCGATTCTTTTGCCTCAGCCTCCCAAGTGGCTGGGACCACAGGTGCCCGCCACAATGCCCGGCTGTTTTTTGATGCAGTTTGGCCGGGGCTGGGTTTGAACCCACCACCCTCGGTGTATGGGGCTGGCACCCTACTTGCTGAGACAGTCTCACTCTGTCACCCTGGGTAAAGTGCCTTGGTGTCACAGCTCACAGCAACCTCAAACTCTTAGGCTTACATGATTCTCTTGCCTCAGCTTCCCAAGTAGCTGGGACTACAATACCCAGGACATAACACCCGGATATTTTTCTGTTGCAGTTGTCATTGTTGTTTAGCTGGCTGGGGCCAGATTCGAACCTGCCAGCCTGGGTGTATGTGGCTGGAGCCATAACCATTGTGCTACAGGCACTGAGCCCTAAGAAAATTTTTTTTAAGTATAAAGGAGGAGATAAAATAGAGCCATAAGATGCCTGATTAAAATCAAAGAAGGCAGAAGAAGAGAGGGGAAAAGAAGAATAAATGGATAGAAAAGTTACAAGCATGATAGATATTGATTCCACAAATTAATAATAATTTCAAATGTGAATAATTTCAATGCATGAACAAAAAGAGATTGTTAGAGTGGATGGGAAAGAAAGACTCAACTGTAAGTTGTGTACAAGAAACCAGTTTCTTAGACTTTCCTTGCTTAGGGTGACATGGACAGTTTTGAGAGTACTAGTCAGATATTTTGTAGAACATTCCTTATTTTGGATTCGTCTGATGTGACAGACCAGAGATGTAAAGTGCTGTCACAGCTTATCAAAGGCACATCATATCAACGTGACTGATGCCACCGTTGGTGCCAACCTGGACGTCGGGGCCAATCGTGGCGATTCTACTAGGTAGCCAGGGTGGAGAGCTCTTGCCTACAGAAAGCTCACTTGTCCATTCTATTTCTCAAACCGTAATAATGTTTTTTTGTTGTTGTTGTTCTTGTTATTAATCCAGTCCTCCTTTCAAATACCAGTTCCAAGTCTTCAGATTCTCAGAGAAGTTTGTTACCTGCATTCAGGGCCAGTTTCATGAACATGGCCTGGGCAGTCACACGTTGAACATGCTGTTGCCACTTTCTTGAAATTCTTAGTCATTTTTAAACCAGGGACCCTGCAGATCATATAGCTGATCCTGACTGCCACGGCTTAAAGGTGGCTCCCGTTTGGAACACACATGCTATTAATTTGCTGATTTTACATTTTTCCTTATTTCTCCTCTTGACATCTTAAGTCTGTATCTTCCCCCTTTCAGATGAATTACAAAATCTTTAATATCCGTGTTCTCATTCATTGTTGAATGCCATCAGCTTTCAGCTCTGAGCTTGAATACAGTAGACGCTCGGTAAATATTTGTTGACTGCTGTACAGCTGTGCTCATAGTTAACTCAGTGGAAACATGGCTATTGTATCAGTCAGATTTTAAAAGACTTTTAAATTACCATGTGAAAAATAGGCAACCTTGAAGCATTAAAAAATGGTGGTTTCTACAGGGAAAGATGAACCAAGAAAGGTGAGCACCGTGAAAATCTAATCAGGGGATAACCAAAAAGTGAACTACCCCATGTGAAGGTGCCCCACTAACTCATTCGCGTAACAGAACTTGCAAAATGTTCATTGACCCACGAACAGGACAAGTGACCCCTTCTTTACAGCAGTTGGCCTTTGTCACTGTATTGGTGGAAAGGAGCCTCGTCACCCCTACCCCAAATCTGTCCCCACTCCCGCCCCATCGCCCTGCCTGCTGTGCTTGCTGCTGTGTGTTTTCCCGAAAGTGAGGTGCAGGAATCAGATGACTGACAGGTCACATCTTTACGTGACATAGGACAGGTGTCACTGTTTCAGGCAACACCTTTAAACTGATAGGTCACTATCATGATTATGATTTCCTGGGCATCAGAGGAGGACCTGGGAATCTGCATTTTGGCAAGTGAGTCAAATAATTCTTGTGATCAGGAAGAGTTGGGGGAACATGGTACTAACAACAAACTTTAGGAGGAGAGTTTCTTGCTTGAATTGAACATGCTTTTTTCCCTTTTTAATTGGTCACCAGGAACAGGTGGCTTTCCCTGATCTCCAAGTAGAAAGACACAACCCAGGTCACAGCACTTCCAGGTTGAGCAGCTGCGTCGTGGGCCTGTGTCTCCCAGGATGCTATCCGGGGGTCCTCTGCTGCAATGGCCACAGCGGCTCGTGGGGGTCCTAGAGCCGTCTTTAGATAGGCTCAGATGAGGATGTAACCCCACAATTCTTCCTTTGCGTCTAAAGAAAAATTCTGTCCTATTTGCAACCAGTTCCAAACTACTAACGTTTGGAACACAGCTCCGCTGTCAAAGAGAAGCTCTCCGCATTCACCAGTCCCAAACTCCGCACCTGACGCAACCTTCGGAAATGAGAGAGTACAAAGCAGGTGGACGCTGCGCCTCCGGGAAATGAGGCAGGAACGAGAGTCCTTCAAGGACGCGGGGAGGCAGGCTGGCAAGGGCAGCGCAGATGTCATTAACGGGGAGGCGACCCCAGCCGACAGGCAGCGCGGGGGCCCAGCAGTCAGCCGCGGGGAGGCTTGGTTCCCACAAAAACATCACGCTGACCGCGCGGCCAGAACCAAGAGCCCTGAGTGACTGGGAGTGGGAACAGCTCTTACCCAAAAGGTGACAAGACCCGAGTTAGCGAGAGGGGGTCAGGTCCCCAGCCATCCGCTCAGAAGCCATTCCCTACGTGGGAAGAAATCGCATCAGCCGCTCCCCGCTCCTCTGTGTAAGAGAGGCCTTTACGCACTAGGATTTTTAAAAAGGGGATAATTTAGGATCTGCTGCCCCTTTTGTAGCTATGCAGGTTATAAATTACAGTGTTATAAAATGCAGCAGTTTTAGTTCCCAGTGGGTCTCCTTCTTTGTGTGTGTATTTATCCAATTGTCTGATTCACTCAAGTTTGTAAGTACAGGGTCTGGCGGTAGGTTTTAGAAATGAATAGCTCTAAAACGTCAAAGCAACAATCAATTCTTTAAAACCCAGATTTGCCCTGCATGGCGTCATGTAAGGACAGCTACGTGATTAACCAAAACAGCCTGACCCGGAGACAAAGGATCTTCGCGACTCCCTGTAGCAACGCAACTGTGATTTTTCTCTTTGCTTTGGATGGCGCTTAGTCCATCAGTGAAGACCTATTCCCTAGGTGATACTGATCTTCTGGGCCTTGTTAAAAGTGAGCTGGCTGGGGTCTATTCAGATAAGTAGACAAGGATTATAAATTCACCTTGAGAATAAATAAAAATAGCACATCTGACTATTTATTTCTCTTACAACCAGAGGAAGTTAACCTACTTTATACGAAGCAATCTTCTTCCCTGCTCAAGCACTGTGATGGTTTACAAACCCCCAAACTGGCATTTTATTGGATTTTAATAATTTTTAAGTCACTAGAAGAATTGCTGATCTATTTTTTATAACTCCCTGCCTCTATCCATGCTAAGATTCATTACTGCAAACTTCTGAAGGCAAAGGCTGTGCAAGCTTTGCAACAAGGGCCCAACTTGATATTTATAATAAAGCCCCCCACATCAGGCAAATTCCTGAAGGCCTCCTGCCTCTTGTGAATTACAAGCTGCCCACATAAATTCAATCTAACACTTACAGGTTGCATATAAAGAAAGCCTACAAATTGGGATGCTATAAAATAAAAATCTTAATAAATGATAGGAATTTGATGATCCTTTTGCCTGTCAAAAATAGCCAGGTCCCTGGGTTACTTGTGTTCTTCTGGCTACACATGTTTATTGAACATCTATTATGCGCCAGGCACTTGCCAGGCTCTTGGAATTACCTGAGAATGGGGCTGACGTGCCCGCTCTCCTCATCTGAGTGATCTACTGGTGATGGCAGAAGAGTTAAGCAGGCAGTTGTGGTTCTATCTGACATGCTTTGACATGGTGGGGTCAGGATGTTCTAGCAGCTCCAAGAAAGGTCACCATGTGCTGCTCCAGGAAGGCCTCCTGAGCCTGAGGTGTCTGGAAAACCAGAATCGGTTTACCAGGTTTCAGGTGCTTTAAGCTCAATGGCAAAAATGAGCACTCCTTTAGCTTGTGGCCCCCCAGAATCCTGTTAAAAAAACAAATATGGAAAAGATCACAGGTGGACCTCTCTGTCCTACTTTTTGTAAGTTCTTATGAATCTATAATTATTTTGAAATAAAAAGTTTTTAAAAATCCAAAATAGCACAAAAAAGTAAAACTTATAGAATCTTCTTCAAAAAGACTGGTCCAGGCCTGACTTCATGGGTATGTGGCCTGCACAGACTTGAGGGGCCCTGCTTGGCAGGCTCTGGCAACTGGATTAATGCTGCTGTCGCCGTCTTGAAATTCTTAAGACTTTCAGCAAGAGGTCCCACATATTCATTTTGAAATGGGCCCTGCAAATTATATGGCTGGTCCTGCTGATTTAGTATAATTCTTGTTTTTTAAGGAAGGACATTTGATTAGGAGAGTTCTGGGTGGGAGGTTTGGTGCATGGGGGAAGGGATGATAGAAAGAACTCAGACCAGGGAGAGACGAGCTACCTAAAGCACATTTATTTACATCTTCTTTGGTTTGTCTAGGGCTGACTCTTGCAATGCAGAAATATTTTTTCAAACAGTCTACAAAAACCTGTATATTGTGCCAGATAATAATTAAGCGTGGTTTCCTTTTATGATATTCGACTTTTATACCTGTATAACATGGCATAGGATAATTGGAACATTAGTTAGCCAGTAACAACTCTATTCTACTGTGCTGATCATGGCCACAGAAAGCTTTTGTATATTTGGTGTATTGTGAATGCTTACTGAAAATTGAGAAGATTCCTCATAGAGATGAAGGTGATGCTATATGAAGAGGAGATGCCTGGGGAGTGGAGAATGATGGTGGGCAGTGGGGGGGATTGCATGGGAAGTGGAGAATGATGGTGGGCAGAGGCGGGGATTGTATTGGGTGTAGAGAATGATGGTGGGCAGTGGGGGTTGCATGGGAAGTGGAGAATGATGGTGGGCAGAGGGGGGATTGTATGGGGAGTGGAGAATGATGGTGGGCAGAGAGAGTGAATCATGGAAGAAGAGAGGAGAGGAGAGGAGAAGACAGACACAGAGACAGAGAGGGAGATGAAGCTGGGGGGTAGGTGATTAGAGACCACTTCTCAGTGGCAGAGACATTCAAGCAGACACCTGAATGAGTCAGGGAAACATGCTAAAAAGTCCCTAAAAATTAAACAGCAGAGAAACTAGCCTGCCTGGACACAGGGAAGGAATCAGATAAGAGGGTGATGGGGAAGGAGGTCAGGGAGGTGTCGCATGAGACCTTGAAGAACATGGCTTTCTTCTAATTTGAATACTGAGACATGAGTGGCAGTTACTAGCTCTAGGAAGCTGAAAAACATCCTCTCCACCAACATGGTGGGTCTTAATACCTGAAGCCAGTAAATATTACCTTCCATGAAAAAGGGTGTCTGCAGGAATGATTAAATTAAGGATCTTGCTCTGGAGAGATTACCCTGGATTATCTTGGTGGGCACTAAATGCCATGCTATGGGTCCCTGCAAGAGAGTCAGAGACTCTCATACAGGGAAAGGAAGAATACAAAGTGACCACAGAGACAGAGCTTGGAGTGATGTGGCCACACACCAATGAACCCTGACAACACCTGGAAGCTGAAAGAGGAAAGGAAAAGACTCCTCCCTGCCCTGGAGCCGCCTTAGGGAGCATAGTTCTGCCAACACCTAGATTTCAGCCTCCAGAAACCGCAGAGAGAGAACTGTGGCTGTTCTAAGGAAACAAGTTTGTGGCAATTTGTTACAGTGGCACATACAACTAACACATTAGAATGTGGACTCCATGTAAGGGCGAGTGCTGGCTAAGATCATAGGGAGAATGAGCACTGAGGAGGAGGCCTGGTTGGGTGGGGGGAGCTCTGGGTCTCTGACATTTAGAAATGGGGAAGGAAGAACCAAGCTGAGTGAACAAATGACTTCCACATGGGCTGGGACGACGATCACAGGACCAACCTTCCGAAACAGAGGTGAACATCCAATCCTAACTTTTCCATGAATTTGCAGCATTCTTAGGAAATACATGGATTTTTTTTCACAATTATGACAGATTTAATCAATTCTCATGTATAGGAAATTAATCCACGCTGTGCATAGCTTAAAGAGAAGATCACTGTAGCTAACATCTGAGTGACACAAATGGGGTGATTATTTATTTTTGTAATGTGTGTTTATGTCTGTGTAAATGTGTTTAATACAAAAGCATTTATATCAAGTGTGAAAAAAAGGGAAAGCATAAGTAACGTGATTCATTGCATTTTGATTCTATTTCAAAAATTAATCAGAGCCTATAGAATATGTCTTGAAACACTGGGTTTAAATCATAGCTTGAAATGGGAATAGCATGATTTCATAGATCTGATAGTCTATACTTACCATAATCTGATTTATGATTTAGCAGACAGTGATCTCTGACAAATTTAATCTTCATTACAAAAATCTGAGTCTTTTGCCTGAGTCAATGGAGACGTCCTTAAACTTGGACGATGTATCATGTCACTTTCACTAATTTGGGTTAGTATTTTCTTTGTGTGAAGCAAAATTAAATGATGAAATATGCAGTCCTTACATAAAAGAATGTGCTCAGAAACAAAATACTATTAATAAAAATTAAATGAATAGAAATATCCTAAGGAAAAGCTATGTTACTTCATCTGAGATGAAGGGGTGATTAGGGCTCTGGATGTGTTCATATGAATAAAACTGATTTTTTCCTTTAAGGTCATCCATAACTTATAAGGCAGGAAACCCACACAGATTCATGATAATGAGACAACCCAATCACAACAGAGACACAATAGGGGAT
This sequence comes from Arctocebus calabarensis, assembly GCA_963573935.1. Lineage (NCBI taxonomy): Eukaryota > Metazoa > Chordata > Mammalia > Primates > Lorisidae > Arctocebus > Arctocebus calabarensis. The sequence continues at coordinate 61,387 of CAUYON010139255.1, forward strand.
GAGCTGCTGGATGTGGGTAACAATTTCAAATTATTATTCTTATCTTTTGCTTCCTTTCTTTCATCCTCACTTCTTCTATTTCTTTGTCCAAAAAGATCCTGTTAGCACAGACAAATGAGGCAAGTCGATAGCATCCACCCCAATGGACAGGATAGATTGAGCCAATTCAAAGGTGGGTGAACAGCAGCTGTGGTGTTGTCTGTGAAATTAGTTCAGAGGGAGCTCCTGCACACTGGAACATCTCAACACTTTCATTTATACTTTCCTATCAACCCGGAAAAAAAAAAAATGTGGACTCAAGTAAGAACCTATTTGTTGAGATTTAGCATCTAAGTCTATGTGCGTATCTATGCAAGAAACAGGAAAAGGAGAAGGAGAAAGCAGACAGTTTTCAGTCTTCCTTAAAGATTTTTAAAGCAGATAGCCATGAAACCGATTGACCTTTTATTACTTTTGAATTGAGGACAGCTTTCTCTCTTTAAAGCTTCAGTTATATTGCAGGGTTTTTATGATTTTGGAAGATACTATGGTAACAGAGGCAATGAACCCAAACCAGGCTGTTTGATGAGTTGAACTGGGTAACGTAAACCTTTTATCAGTCTAGCACCTGAAATTACTCAATTACAAGGTTTTAAGCTTAATTTTCAAAATGCAATTAGAGTAGAAGGTTTATAGGAAATGCTAGATCTGACCAGAAGAGAAGCAAAGAAATAGGACTATGCAAATTATAGATGAACTTATTTGAAGTTATTTCTTTTAAATTTGTAGAAAAGTTTACATTTTTTCAGGTATTGAGCAATTTATAATTCTAATGGTATGGTTCACATTTCAGGAAACATTTGGTAGTCTAAAAGTTATATAGTTTTGTTGGTTGTGGAAAATTATTTTGTGACATGGAAAAGTATTCATAATAAAGTTAGAGTGGAAAAACAGGTTATAGAAACAATAGATATTATGTGATATCACATGAATCCAACTTTACCTATATGTTCTTGTGAGCATGTGCATAAGTATGCAGAAAAGGCAGAAATAAAAATGGTAACAGTTATCTCCAGTGATAACTACAAATAATTTTCAGTTTTGTGTTTATTTTTCTAAATTTTATAACACGTAAATTTTATTTTGCAATATCAAAGTGAAAACACACAAATTCATTTTCACCTGTGTTAGAATACTTGTATAGGACTTGCCTATGATGACAAACACTCTGTCAAACAGAGTGAATGAAACAATTATTTGCAAAACAGCAGAGCCGCAATGTTTGAAAGAATGAAAATGCAAAGTCAAATTCAACATGCACTTCAGCTTTTCTTCCAGGGGGTTCTTTCCAGACCCAGTGCAGGAAATTGAGCCCAAACAGAAAGCCACGGTCTCTCTGGGTATGGGAGGTGGAGATTGGTATCTAGGCAGATGAGGTGGCTGTTGAGAGCAGATTGGCAGAAGGAAGTTGTGTAGGAAGGAACCCAATGAACCTTAATAGAATTTCTTGAATCTTTGACCAGACACTAAGCTGAGCATATTGGAGAACAGCTACTTGGTGGTTATAAACTGGAAAAAAAAAAAAGACAATATAATTTGGACACGGCTAGGATATATAAACTTCCAAGTAGCCAGAGTAGAGACTAAAATCCCCCAAAAGCTCAAATGTAAGAGAAGAACTATGTTAGCCCAAAATGCAATGTATCAAAACCCCAACCAAATCTCAACAGGATAAAACATTCCAAAACAAAAGATAATACTCTTTAAAGAAAAACAATATAATGCAGAAGCTCAAATAAGTAGCACCAACAACATTCTACATATAACTACAATTTCTAAATACATACAAAGAAGTAGGAATTTAAACATGAGAGGACAAGACAGAAGGATTAAACAAATAAGAAATCCCAACAACAAAATAAAAATCATGACATTTGAAATTGTAGCATTTCAAAATACAACATATAAATACAACTGTATTATTTCAGCAGCCAATTGAACACCAGTGGGGAAAAGTCACTGAACTCAAAAACAGGTTTATCAGGCAGTCAGGTAAAGATCACTCAGTGATTTAAATACAGGAAGATAAATATAAAGAATTAAGCTACGACAGAAGACTATAAGATGTGAAATAATTCTAAAGGGTAACCAAGGACTGGACAAAAGGGAAAAACTTGGCAGACCCCTCCTGAAGGCTGAGATTCACATCTTGTTGAAAAAGAAATAGTTACAGCTCATTGAACAGCAGAGAAGTTTTCTGGGTTTCTTGGTCAAAGCTGGTCTATAGAAACCACACATTCAGGGAGCAATCATTTGGGATGGTAATCCGCATGTACAAGAAGGGGTTCAGTGGATCAGGTGTCCATACTGGGAGGCCCTAGGGAAATAACACCTCTAGAGCATAGGTGAGCTGAAGCAGTGAGCTGGTGCACAGGGAGAGTTAGATGCTTCTACAGTAGGTGGCCTCCTAAGACCCACAGAAGATAAATTTCTGCAGTGGTGGGGGTAGAGAAGCAAACACACAGAAGGAGTCAGATTCCTGCTGCTTCTCTAAGTTTTGGAACATGTTTGGAGGGCTATGGGAATGTGACCACCACACTGAGCCAAGGTTACAATACCAAGGAGAGATTGCATATTTTTGCAACATGGCTAGGGAAGAGCCTCACCAGATGTCTGCACCAAGGACAACCTGCAATAGCCAGATAAACGTAGAAACCCCTTTCTCTGAATGCTCCTTCAGCACCATCTATGGAGAAGTTTAATGTGCATCTATTCTTACAAAGCAGGTATTGCAAGGTGAATATGAATCTGGAACCTTTTTAGAGCAATGACTGTCATAACAAGGCCATAGAAAGTATACCAACTGCAGGGCAGAGAGAAAAAAGGCTTTAAGTAATGAACATTGACAGATAGCCTATAAAAGTGTTCTAGCTTGTGTGAAAAGACAAAATAGTGCAATTGGAATGGAAAAATGTTTGGAGAAACAGTGACAAAAGTTGTCCAAATTTAAAATAAACAACAAAATATTGTGACCCAATGCATCCTGACCAAAACACAACACAAAACAACAACAACAAGAAAAAAACAAATAAGAACAAAAAAAAAACCCCAAAATACTAAAAAGAAAATCAGTGAGGCACATCCTAATCAAATTTTTAAAACCAAATTTAAAAAAAATGCAACTTACAGGCAGTTAGCAGGGATTCTCAGCTTGTGGATTGCAACCCCTTTATAACAATGAAAATACATCACAGCATTAGGAAGGTTGAGAACCACTGAGTTAGAGAAAAAGGCATGATGTGTATATAGGAGAATTCCAATAAGAGAATGACCAACTTCATATCAGATGCAGGGAGACCAGAAGATAATGTTTACAAAGAGGGAAAAAGAATAGTCAATGAGAATCAACTATTTGCAATAAGAATATTTTTCAAAAACTGAGAATGAAATAAAGATATTTTCACACAGACAAAAGCTGAATAAATGTGTTACAAATTAGACTAAAAAGAAATGATAATAAATGGAAGCCCGGGATGAAAGGAACAAACAAAAAAACATAAGGAAATGGAAAATGGTAAATACTAGGATAAATAGAAGATAACTTTTTAAAGTAGAATTCCTGTAATTTGACCACCCAAAGGACTGTAACAAACTGGTCAACACGTGGAGGTGGTTGATATAATGCACCCTATTGTACTGCCATATACATGTGTTGCATGTCTAGTCTATGAAAATTAGGTTAACTTAGGAGGTGGTTAGTTATGGAAATGGTCAACTGTGGGGTTCTGCATTTTCACTTTGGTCACATCATTAAAAGACTAGAGAGGGGGCTTTTCAATTGGGTTCCACACCTCTACTGCCAGAGGTTCTCTCTCTTTTGTTTATAAATGTGTCAATATTCTTATCAACAAACTCTGTCCTCTCATTAAAAATAATTACTGTTTATTAAACTAGACAAAATAGGGTTTACAATGTGTAGAAGGAAAACATTGATATACGTGATAATAAAGGTAGAGCAGAGAACAGATGGATTCAATAACATTACACAATTGTGAGATTTCTACATAGGAATGCAGAAACCATCTTACATAGTTCATAAAAGAACATGATATTTGAGGGCAGTGCCTATGGCTCAAAGGAGTAGGGCGCTGGCCCCATGTGCCAGAGGTGGCAGGTTCAAACCCAGCCCCAGCCAAAAACTGCAAAAAAGAAAAAAAGAACATAATATTTGAAAACAGACAATTTTTAGAGAAATCATTAAAACAAGTTTGAAAAAAAAGTATAGCTAAAAGCCCACAGAAAATTAAATGAAATGATAAAAACATATAAATCATGCAAAAGAAGGCAAGAAGGGAGAAACAAAAGAACTAAGGACAGACTGGAAAGCAGTAGTAAGAATAAAGACTTAATCATAAATTAGTTAGTGATTACATTAAATGTAAATGTCACAAACTAATAACACAGATAGTAAGACTGAATTAGAAAAAGCAAAGTCCAACTATATACTATAAGAGTAATGTATAAATATTAAGATGAGTTAAAGGTGGATAAAAAAAGAATGCCAATAATAATGTTAGAGTGTCCATATTAATATCAGATAAATTAAACATCAAAAATACATTTCAGAAGAGTAGAAATATTTCGCAAATGGAAAAGATAATAAGATAGAGAAATACTTGATAATGCTTATAAGTAATGTAATACAGACATATTCTATAAATGTCAGAAATAAGGAATATTTTTTAATGACAAAAAGATCTATTCATCTCAAGGCATAACCATCTTCAAATACATACTTAACAACACAATTTCAAAAACATATGAAGAAAAGACTGAGATAAAGAAAGGAAAGATTGGAAAAAATATACAATTATAGTTCAGGAATGTCATACTTCTCTTGCAGTTAATGATAAAATAAATACACAAAATTTAGAAACAATGTAAAAGACTTAAACACTTCTATAAACCAATTAACATAATTCACATATTTAGAACACATTACTCAGTAACTTCAGAATACACATTCTTTTCAAGTACAAATGGTACATTCACTAATTTAAATGGCAATTCATAAAATGTCTCCATAAATATCAAAGGATTTTATTGTTTCTAAGTATGTTTTCTGATTGGACTGGAATTAAATTAAAAATCAATAACAAAAACATACCAGGAAAATCTCAAATACTTGGAAATTAAGAAATACATTTTAAAATGACCCATGGAACTAAGAATAAATTACAACAGAATTTATAAAACATTTTGGACTTACTTGTCCTAAAAAAACACAGCACATTAAAATTAGTGGAATTCAAAGACAGCAATAGTTAGATGGAACTTGATAGCTTTAAAGGTTTACATTCCCAAAGAATAAGTTTAAAGTCAATGATCTAAGTTATTAACTTCATAAACAAGAAAAAGAAGAGCCAATTAAAGCCAAAGTAAACAGAGGAAGGATATAATGAAGAGCAAAATTCAGTGAAATAGAAAATAGACAAATAACAGACAAGATCAACAAAACAAAAGTTAATTCATGAGGAGATCTTTTAAAATGCTAAGCCCATAGCAAGACTGATTAAGAAGAAGAGAAAGAAGGAGAGAAGAAGGGAGAGAGGGAGATTGGAAGAGAGAAAGGGGAGGGGCAAGAAAGAGAGAAGTATAGGTCACAATGTCAGGAATAAACGAGGATACATCTCTACAGATGTTAAAACAATACCAAGGGGAAAATACACTTTACCTACTTTATGCCAATAAGTTGACTCATTTAATTAAAATTTATAAGTACTTTGAGAGTCACAAATTACTAAAACTGACACAAGAAGAAAGAGAAATTTTGAACAGACCTGTATTTATTAAAACATTGAATTCATATTTTAAAACTTTCCCACATAAATTATTCTAGGGGAAACATGTAAGGGAGGAATAATCAGTTTTACTCAAACTCATTCAGAAAATAGAAGATGAGAGAATGAGAAAAATATAAACCTGATAACAAAACCAGGTAAACATTGTAAGACAAGAGAAGACCAACATCCATCCTAAATGCACATATAACAGTCCTCAACAAAATACGAGTAAATCAAATGCACTTTATAAAAAATGACACTATATCATGATCAACTGGCATTTACCCCAGGAAAGCAGGGTTAATTAAATACCCCTAAATCAATTAATATACTTCACACCTTTAAGAGAATAATAAAAAAGTCAGTATCATCTCAGATGACAAATAAACATTTGATAATATTTAACACCCTTTCATAATTAAAAAAGAAAAAACTTATCAGCAAACCAGAATACAAGATGACTTCTTTAATCTAAGAAAATAATATATGAATATCCTACAGCTGACAGTAACGTAATGGTCAAACATTTAATGCTTTCCCCAAGATTAAGAACAATGTGAAGATTTTCATTTTGACCAATGATAGTGTACCCAACACTGAATGGTCAGTGATCTGGCCAGTGCAGTGAAGCAGAGAAATGGAAAAAAAAGGAAGCTCTATCAGAAAGGAAGAAGCAAAGCTCTTATTCACAGAAAATATGATTGTGTGAGCAGAAAATCCTAAGAAATGCAGGAAACCATTATTAGAACTAGTGAGTAAATTTAACAAGATCAAAAGATATAAAGTCTAAGTGAAAATTTTCCTGCATTTCTGAAAAGCAGTTAATGAACAGTTGGAAAATGAAATTTAAAACATAATTTAAAATAGTATGAAAAACATAATATCACTACACTACAATCTAGAAAAAATGCCAAATTTTTAAAAGATGAAAATGTATAAAGAGCTATTCCACGTTCATGGATTAGAAGATTCCAGGTTAATAAGAGGGTCAATTCTTTACTAATTGAACTATAGATTCAACATATTTCTGATTATATTCCTGCCAGGTTTTTAAATACAAATCTGAAAAGGTTATTTTAAAATGTATATGGAAATACAGTGGGAATATAATAAAGAATAGCTAGAGACATGCTGAAAAAGAATAGTAATATTATATAATTCACACTGTCTAATTTCAAGATTTATTATAAAGTCACAGTAATTTAGTATGATTTTGGTGAGTTGATAGACAAATTGGTTACTGAATCAGAATAGGGTTTAGAAATAACCATAGAAGACTTATTAATTTTTGCTTGCATAGAGGACCCATTAATTTTTGACAAAGACATAGAGGTCATTTAATAGAGAAAAGGCAGTCTTTTCAACAGATGGTGCTGGGCAAACTAGACATCAATGTGGGAATTTATAGACCTCAATTACTTTATCATTCCATACACAAAAGTTAATTCTAGATAAAATTCAAGAATGTAGTCCCACCAGCAGTGTAAAGTGTTCCTTTCTCTCCATGTCCATGTCAGCATCTGCAGTTTTGAGATTTTGTGATGTGGGCCATTCACACTGGGGTTAGATGGTATCTTGGGGTGGTTTTGATTTGCATTTCTCTAATAATTGGGGACCATGTGCATTTTTTTCATATGTTTGCTAGCCATTCAACTGTCTTCTTTAGAAAAGGTTCTATTCATGTCTCTTGCCCATTGATACATGGGATTGTCGGCTTTTTTCAAGTGGATTCATTCAAGTTCTCTATAGATCTTAGTTATCAAGCTTTTGTCTGATTCAAAATATGCAAATATGCTTTCCCATTGTGTAGGTTGTCTATTTGCTTTGGTTGTTGTCTCCTTAGCTGTACAGAAGCTTTTCAGTTTAATTAAGTCACATTTGCTTATTTTTGGTGGTGGTGGTGCAATTGCCACCTTTTTGGAAGGAAGTATGGAGAACCCTCAAGGAACTCAAGCTAGACCTCCCATTTGATCCTGCAATCCCATTACTGGGCATCTACCCAGAAGAAAAAAAATCTTTTTACCATAGGGCATTTGCACTAGACTGTTTATCGCAGCTCAATTTACAATCACCAAAATGTGGAA
>CAUYON010139256.1:0-38542 GCA_963573935.1 Arctocebus calabarensis
AAATGAAGCAGTGTAATCATCAAATTGGTCAAAGGAAAAATCTCAATGGAATTTAGGAACTACTTTAAACTGACTTAGAGAATGAAAATACTGCATGTCAGAACTTGGGGGACTTGTCTAAAACAGGGCTTAGAGGAAACATACAGCCTTAAACACAAAAAGGCAGAGAAGCCTTGATTTAAGCTTTGATTTACAACTAATCACAGCTGAGAAAAACGGAAGGGAACAAACAAAGATAACATTTACAATGAAGTTTAAATCAGTAGCAGAGGAAATCAAAGGCAAAACTGGTTCCAAAGAGAAGACTAACAAAATCAATAAATGCATAGATTTGCTAAAGGAAAAAAAAAAACCCAGAAACACAAATCTCCACATCAATAACAAAGAGACACATCCTATAGACAGTGAGATCCTATAGACATCAAAAGGCTAAGTAGGGAATATTATTTACAACTTTACTCATACGTTTGAATTTGAATGAAATGGATAAATTCCTCAAAAAAAAATACAGCTCAACAGAAAAATAGAAAATCTGAAAAATTCAATATCTATTAAAGAAATGGAATCTTTTATTAAACACATTCCTACAAATGATACTCAGATACAACTGGCCTCACCAGTAAAATTATTTCAAGTATTGGAGGAGGGAGACAGCCTTTTAAAACTGCTAGTGAAGATAGAGGCACCTCCTAGCTCCCAGTTAGGGGCCAGCTGAACCTTGATCTTGAAATTTAGCAAGGATGTTAAAGAAAGGAGCATGTCTCCCATCAACGCAAACACAAGGATCCTTAACAAAATGTCTGTAAATAAAATCCAGCAATTATAAAAGGGATAATCCATCAGGATCACATAGGCATGTTCCCTGTGGCTTAATATTAAAAAGTGATTCAATATAATTTACCATATTAACAGAGGAAGAGGGGAACTTTATAAAATCTTGATATTGCCAAAAAAAGCACTTCTCAATTCAATACCTTAATTTATGATTAAAAAAAATAAGATAGAAAGAAATGTCCTTAATCTGCTGAGAAATATTTTTAAAACTGCATACCATATTATATGGTGACACATGGTCAGGTTTTTTCTGAGAATAGAGCTGATGTGGGCCCTGTGCTCACTGCAAGGCAGTGAGGTTAGAAAGGGGGACAGACCTAAGGGCTGGGCCAGCACCACTGGGCGCCTGTGAAGTCGTGAAGACTGCAGGTCCTGGTCCAGCCAGTGTCCAGTAAGGACAATCTGTGGGGTGACCCTGGAATCAACTCACACAGCTAACGGGGTCACACTGTTAGAGCCTGAAAGGTTGATCTACAAGCACTGTCTTTCTACATGCCAGTTATAAACAGTGGAAAAGGAAAACTTTTTTAATGATACTATTTTCAATAGCATCAAAATATATATATATCAAAGACCTAGGGAAAATCTCCCAAAAGATGAGTAAAACCAGCACCCTGAAACCCTCAGAGCTCCTGAGGAGGGAAGGGAGGAGCTCAGCTCAGCCCGTGGAGCCAGGCCTGAGCCTGCAGGCCAGCACGGGCAGCGTCCACACCGTCCTGCAGGCGCCCTTCTCTCCTCAGAGTCCTGGCTCTGATGTCCTGAGTGGTCACAACACTGCTTCTGCAAAGATGACCCGAGTGATGCTGCATTGTGAGTGCTGACTAGTGACCCAGGGGGTGTGTCCCTCTGGGGAGCCCCTCCCTGCCTGGACTCAGGAGGCAGGAGTGAGCCCGAACTCATTTTAGTGGGCAGCCCTGGCCTCCAAGGGCCTAACCATCCAAGCCCCAGAGCAGGGGAGGACGTCCATAGTGAGCACAGCTGACTGCGCTTCTGTATTCCACATACAAAAGTAATAAGAAGATGGGTGCAAGACAGAAAATAAAGATTCGTGATAGTGCTCAAGTTCATGGCAATCAGAGAAATGCAAAAATTAAAACCACTTTCAGATACTGCTAGACACCTGTTAGCAAGGCCAAGGTGGAAAAGGGGACAGAGGCCCTCGAGGTGAGATGGTGGGCGCCTGAAGCCTCAGACCCCCAGGTCCATAGCCCCCTGGGAGCACCAGGCAGAATCTGGTGAAGCCACCCCAGCAAGGCCACACCTGGCACTGTGACCAGGGAAAGGGCTCCCCTTGGTCCCCAAGGAGTGTGTGATTACATGATCAGCACAGTAGCCCCAAACAGGAAGACACCAGATGTCACTGGCCACAGGATGGATTATGAGGTAGGGGCATGTTCACGTAGTGGGGTGCTTCACAGCAAAGGGGGGGGTCAGCCCCACATGTAGCAGCCTGGATAGAGAAGCCAGATGCCAGACAGAAACGCCAGCTGAAGCTGCTGGAAGTTGGCTTGCATGGGGCAGTCAGCAGCATCCTCTGTCCCCTGTGAAAACTATCACCTGGTTACACCTCTGTCTCTTGGTATGTTCTATTTCGACAAAAGACTTTCTAAGGACTATTTTATTTTTCCAATCTCAAAACCCTAACTCCATCCATGAGCATTCACAACTGGCTGGGGGATCCTCAGGCTCACCTGCACTGTGGGTGGTGAGCCCAAACTGTGCATCACAGCCCTGGCACCATGCCTGGCATGGGAAGATGACCAGGAGCCTGGGCCCTGGGCAGCCCGCTGGACTGTGCCAAACTCCCCGGCCCAGGGTGAGGGTGCGGTGTTGTGTGTCCGCCCGTGTGTGTGTGTGTGTGTGTGTGTGTGTGTCTATGTGTCTGTGCGTCTGCACATGTCTGTGTCTCTGCACATGTGTGCCCCTGCGTGTCCGTCTCTGCGTATCTCTGCATGTCTGCACATGTGTGTCCCTGCGTGTCCGTCTCTGCATATCTCTGCATGTCTGCACATGTGTGTCCCTGCGTGTCCGTCTCTGCGTATCTCTGCGTGTCTGCACACGTGTGCCTCTGTGTCTATGAGTCTGCATGTGTGTGTGTGTCTGCGCCTGTCTGCGTGAACCTGTGTCTGTCCATGTGTCTATGTGTGTGGTGTGAAGACAGGGAGGACAGAGGGAAGAGCTGCTGCACTTTTTCATGAGTCATTCTGCTTTTGGTGCCTATGCAGTTTGTGTCCTGCAAGGGGGTCTTCTGCCCACTAAGAGCTGGAGAGGATGCCAAGTCCGGCGAGCCACCTACTTTGCCTTCTGCTGCCCCCGTGGCAGTCACACAACCCTGGGGTGGGGTGTCCCCAGCTGTGACATCCCTGCACCCCGATGCCTCATGGATCCCTGTTTGTCACAACACAGGCTTGGCAGAATCTCTGTGTCACGGAGCAACATTTCAACCTACTGAATGAGATCCCGCCTATGTTTCGGATCCTCTTCCTGCACCACTCACGAGACAGGTGGACTCTTTGCACTTGTATTACTGAGGCTGCCCCCACCTGCTATGCCTGGAGGGCAGTCGCGGACCTCAGCCTCCCAGGTGGTCTCAGGATGCTACAGATGCTCTGGTTGTCCCTGAGAAGGGTGCTGGACAGACGTGGCATTCCCAGCTGACCCAGGGGGGCAGAGGCCCAGGGTTACTGGGCTCCCACTCCTATTCCTTCTGAGATGGCTAAGCTGGTATGACTGGGGCAGGGGCTACCACTGTGACCCATCTCCAGAGGGGGTCTGGACGGTGAAACAGAGGTTGGACAGAGTTCTGAGGGTACAGCCAGTTGGCTGCAACATGGCTCAGCCTCACTTGCTGAGTGTGTACTTGGGGGGGCCCCAATTGGGGCATGTGCCCTACGGGATCAGCCTCACTGGGCCTCACCAAGCTTTTCTGGGATCCCTGGAGCCAAGCTGTGAGTGGCTCCCTGGGGACTCACCTCTCACCCTGCCACGCGCTGTCAGCAGGTCCCGGCTGTATTGTGCTGCCTACGAGAAACCCAAGTCCCTTTCCGCCAGCAAAGGAAAGGTGCTGTCAGTGGGGGGTGAGTTTCTGTTTGTGAATGCTGGGTAGGACTGGGGCTGCCTGTCTGGCAGAAGCAGGGTCTGACTCCACCACACGTGGGGGCATAGGTGGGGCCTCGCTACAGACTCAGATCTTTCACTCAGGAAAATGACCACAACCTGGGAGCTCTGGTCTCTTGGGGCATGGCCCTGCCTGGCTCCCACCCACAAAGATGGAGGGGTCGGCTGAGCCCATGACTCAATGGGGAGCAGGGCAGGGGGGTGCGTGTCTCAGGTTACGTTCACCCCTGATGACGTGCTGGTTCTGCCCTGATGGGGCTGGTTCCCGCAGAGCACTGGCAGCCTTTGCTCCAGTGAGAGCAGCCTTCTGCCCACACGACTCACCCCGAGTCTGCACTGGCTGTTCTGAGAGCCCAGGGTGGGGATAGAGGATGTATCTCTGTCCCCACAGGTCTCTGCAAGGTGATGCGGCTGGTTGTGAGCCCTGCTGACTTCTCACACCTGTTGGCCTGTGCCCAACAGTTCCAAAAGCAGCCCCAGGTCGAGGTATATGCAGAGGACACAGCCCTGAACCCAGGCGTGGTGAGGCCTCCCAGACCCTTGGAGAGCCAGGATCCCAGCCGGACTGCAGTGAGGTGGGGTGGGGGCAGGGCTGAGGGGCACCGCTGTCTCACACCCTGGTGCTCCTGGCCTGGGGTAACTCCACGCAGCGTGGAGCAAACTCTCCACATTGTATCCTACGTGAGTGTGACCCAATGCCCAGAGCCTGGTCCTGGCAGGCAGGACCCTCCCTGCTGCACAGAGGAAACTGGAGGCCAGGGGGCAGGTGTGGCTGGAGCTCAGCCAGATGCAGGGAATGCTGGCCACACGCGCTCCTGGCAGGGACAGGCTGTAGCCCTCCCTGCAGAACCCGGCCCTCCCTTGCTCTGAATGGGGCTGGGGTTTATGGGGTCTCTTTGGGCGCTCCCTAGAGCACAGGCTTGTCTGTGTTGAGATAGGAGCCAGAGGATGTGCAGGTGAGGGACAAAGCGCGTGGTCTGCAGGGGCTGGGCCGTGTCCTGCAGCCCATGGAGGCCTATCTGAAGCCGCTCTTCCCTCTGTTCAGCTGTGCTGAAGACAGGTACCATCAACAGAATTGAGCTTCTCAGAGTGCTCCAAGGGGCTGACCAGCTTCTGGACAGACCCTGGGTGACAGGCAGCATCCCTCAGATAGGTGCTGACTGCAGTGGGGCGGGGGGCTGCCTCGATTGGGCTGTCCAAGCCCCTGGCGGCTCCTGCAGAAGCCGTGATCTACAAATTCCTACCGGGGGGCCCAGCCAGGCAGAAGCTGATGGAAGGGCAGGAAGAGGGCCCATGGGCCCATGCAGCCTTGGGGAGTGGGCTTGGAAGGCAGCTTGACCCCCCAGAACTCTCTGGAGTCTGGAGGAGCCAAGTGGTTGGCCGATGGAGAGGTGGAAGTCCTTGTGCTGTCTCCCTCTGACACTGCTCGTGTATGGACACACGTGTCCCTGGGGCTGGGCTGACACTGGGTGTGCTCCCTCCCAAATAGGCAAGTGCAAATTCTCTTCCGTTCTGGTTGCCGGGTGCCCCCCACCCCTGGAGAAGTACTGGTGCTGTGTCCCTTCCCCTGGGGGGTGCAGAGCAGGACAGAGCGTGCGGGCACTGCCCTATAGGCAGATAAGGGTGAAGTCCTGCTCTGTTCCAACTTGTGGGACGTTATCCCGGCCCCATCTCAGCGAGCTGGTCCCCAAAAGGGAGCTTGTAGAGTGGCTCATAGCACTTGCCACCCCACTGTGAACAGGCTGAGTGGATGTGTTTTATGTTCTTGGTCTGTGTTACTCTCATCTGCATTTCAAAACCTGAATATATACCTTTGACTTTCAGAGCACAGATACCCACTGTTGTTGCAGATTCTGGGAAAGCAAAAGGCAAAGACAAGGACAGGAAGATATCTGTAGGACAAAGTAAGTGGTCATGGGGCCAAGGCCTCAAGCCGCTGTTTCCTTGGTCTCTGAGCACAAGAAGAAGCTGGGCTGGGATTCCTCACCTACCCAGCATGCTGAGGGTGTCAGAGACCAGGGGTCCTGTGCTCTGGACACCAGGACCCGCAGACCTCCCTGCTTCCTGTGGCTGGACACCCGGGAGATTATGTACACAGCCACTGACCAATACTCTGGCCTCCTGCAAAACCTCCCTAAGGGCCCCTGGACCCTGGAGGGCTGCCCTCTCACGGGCTGAGCCGTCAGCTCCCTAACAGAAGTCAGCTTGGGAATCCCCAGCCATGGTTGCCAGGGCCAGGCCGAGCATCCCTGCAGCACTGCTAGAACTCACACTGACGCTGCTCAGGCTGGGAGCACATCCTTGGGGGTGGACCTCCTGAACCATTTCATTGCCCGTCCATAGCTCACCCTGAGGCTGCAGATAAGATGATCCTGATTGCAGATAGGCACCTTCTGCAGTTGCCACTAGAAGGTCTGTCTGTGCTGGATGAAGGGACAATTTCCTCTGTGTCACGAGAATTTTCTCTCCAAATGTTGTACAATCGCCTCCATAAAGAAGAGTCAGGTAAGAACTGCCCTCAGCCACATTCATGTTTAAATTAAAAATGTAAACATTTAAATTACTTTTCAGATACAGGAATGATAATTTCTATAACAAATAATTATCAAATGTTGCAACATTTTTCTAGGGGCTTTTTCAAAGATATTTGGAAAGTACCTGGTATGTGCTATGTTCTGTCAGGGGCGCAGTGTCCGGTGAAGAACTTAAGGCTCCTCCTGTGCCTACAAACGTTATTGCACAGGAGGGAACCAAAGCAGCTGTGAACAACTCCCTAATTAGATGATGAGAAGCTGCGAAGGAGAGGATGGGGGTAGGGGGACTTAACTCAGGCCTGGTGGTGGGGAGGCCTCCTCCTGGTGCTGGCCACACAAGTACACAGTCAGTGCAGATTTTCCACGCTGCACACATACGAGGCATGCAGCCTTCTGTGTATGGGACACTGATGAATACCTAATTAAGTTAAAAACAAGTAGGCTGGATTTTTGCTTCCATGAAAAAACAAGGATGAAATCTGCCCTTCCAACTGAAACAACTAAAGACAAGATGAACTACAGGAAACAAGGGTTTTCAAACACTGGATGTTGGCAGTGCAGACGGTGGGTCCTGAGAGAGGAGACAGGTGGTGCCCAGCTCCCTCTTGGGGAGTTTCTGCAGCAGGGCAGTGTGGCCAGGGATAGCCCAGGGAGCTCCATGGGCTGAGCATGTGGGGCTGGGGCCTGGGGGACCAGGAAAGTAAGAGTCCATAGGCAGCATTCTAGGGCAGAGGGGGCTGCAGAGAGGGGAGCTCCTGAGATCTGCAGAGCATCATGCTCAAGTCTTCAACTGAACCAATCAATGCTTATATGTGAGGAAACTACTCAAGGGCAGAGGAAGAAATAACAGTGGAAGTGGTTAAAATGTGGGTAAAAATTTAAAAGTTTTTTCTTGTTTTTAAGATTTCATTAAAGTATTTTTTGAACAAAAAGAGCAAAAGAAAATAATACTATGTAGTTTTATAATATCAGTGTACAACTGCACAGAAGCTGAGAGGTACCGAGTGGAAGTATACCATATTAATAGTTACACTAAATGTAAATGGTCTAAAATCTCCAATTACAAGGTAAAAGTCACCCAGTTGAATGAAAATTGATTCTTCTAATCCAAACACAGGATACCTTCCCATTTATTTGTGTGTTTAATTCTTTCATCAATGTCTTATAGTTTCCAAAGTACACATCTTTTACCTCACTGGCTAAATTTTATTTCCAAGTGTTTTATTCTTTCTGAGGCTATTATAAATAGGATTTTTTCCTTTTTTTCTTTTTAATTTATTGTTGGGGATTCTTTGAGGGTATAAGAAACCAGGTTATACTGATTGCATTTGTTAGGTGAAGACCCTCTTACAATTGTGTCTTGCCCCCCGACAGGATTATTTTCTTAATTTCTGTTTCAGGTAGTTAATTAGTGCTGTACAGAAATGCTACTGGTTTGTGTCTTGTCACTTTTGTACCCTGCAACTTTACTGAATTTGTTTATTAGTTACAGCAGATTTTTGATGGGGTCTTCAAGGTTTTCTATATCTAAGGTCATGTTATCTGCTCACAGAGATTATTTAACCTATTTAACCATCCTTTCCAATCTGGATGATTTTCATTTTCTTGCCTGCCTGCTTTGGTGAAGGCTATGCTGAGTGTGAGTGATGGGAGCAGGCACCTTGCCTCACTCCTGACCTTAGATGAAGAGCTTTATGGGCTGCCCTGCTGAGTATAATGCCAGTTCTGGGTTTGTCATTCAGGTCTTTCTTTCTTTTCTTTCTTTCTTTTTTTTTTTTAACCGTCTCTTACCTCAAGATCATGAATATATCTTCTTATGACTATTCTAAGTATGTCTTTTTTTTGCCTTTCACATTTTCATCTGACCATCTGAAACTGAGTTTTGTGCATGGCATGCAGTGGAGTTTATGTTCCCTTTTCTACATGGGTATCTATCTGTTGTGCACCCTTTATTAAGTGTTGGGACAAAAGAGTGCAGTCGCACCAGATGAGGAACCCTGCACAGCAGTGTGGTTGAGAGGACAGCGCCACCCTTGGGACCTTGCATGGCAAAAGGGACTTGCAGATGTGATTAGGGCCTCGAGATGGGGAGATCGTCCTGGATTATCTGGGTGGGCCCCTTCCAATGCTAGTGCCCTTATACAAGGGCAGCAGGAAGGTGGCAGGAGCCTGGGAGGCCACACTGCCCACCTGAAGATGGGAAGTAGGGGCTTGGGTGGCGAGGTGCTGGGTGGGGCCTCCCGGCTCCACCAATTCCTTCATCTTGTGGCCCCATTTTGACGTCTGACCCCCTAGAACTACAAGGTGGAAGGTTCATGTCATATGAAGGCCCTGTATTTGTGTTGATTTATTAATAGCAGCAAGAAACAAATACAAACCCTCTCCACAATGCAACCAAAATACCAGCTAACTGTGATGAATCTTTTTAAACGCATCACTGCATGGCCACAGTGGAAGTGTTCTGCAGGCCCAGAGTGCCGGAGCATTCTCAGACCCTTGAGTTGCTGAGTCTGGGCTGGCAACAGCTGCGGAAAGGCACTGGGCATAGCCACCAGCCTCAGGCACAGGTCTCAGACCCATAAAGTAAGAAAGATGCCTTAGGAAAACAAACAAACCAGTTACCTCAAGCCAAGGTGTTAAAAAGTGAATAATGGAGAAACACACATAGAAAAACAGAAGAGGCACAAAGTAAAAAGCAAGATGGGAGAAGCTGTTCCTTTGCTATCACAAATTAAGAAAGGCAGACTGGACCTAAGACTGCTGGTCACAAGCCATGTCCAGGAAACATAGCCAGACAGAAGGCACGGCCCACAGGCTGTAGAGAAAGGAACTGACAAGGGGTGACACTGCCGGGGGCCTCGTCTGCAAACAGCAGCACTGCTGGGACTGGGACGTAGGGTCAGGGCTGGGTTTAGCAGAAGCCACGAGGGATGGCTGGAGCTGTGCTGGTGCTGCGACTTGACCCAGGCAGATGACTGGTGGGTCAGACTGACCAAAAGAGCAGAAGCAGAGAGTGTTTGGGATGTCCTCATCAACAGTCTCGGCTTTATGGACACATGGAACTCTGTGCCTGAAAATTCACTGTCTTTTTAAGCACATATGGGACAGTCACACAGCAGAATGGCAGTACCGCTGCATCTCAGACCACCAGTGACCAGGGTAGAAAGCTTACCAGCAGACAGCTTGTCCACACTGCAATATGTGTGCATCTCATGGGACGCAGAAGTGACATGATGACAGACATAAAACTAGTGGGATGTGGGCTCGGTGCCCGAAGCACAGTGGTTACAGTGCCAGCCACATATACCGAGACTGGCAGGTTTAAATCCCACCCAGGCCAGCTAAACAACAATGACAACTGCAGCAAAAAATGACCACGACAGGTGGGCGCCTGTAGTCCCAGCTACTTGGAAGGCTGAGGCAAGAGAATCACTTAAGCCCAAGAGTTTGAGGTTGCTGTGAACTGTGACTCCACGGCACTCTACCCAGAGCGACAAACAAACAACAACAACAAAAAAAGCTAGTGGGAAGTGGATGCTACAAAGCAGAACTGGTTGGATATTTCAGCTTTAAATTTTTATATTAGGAAAGGAAAAGGGTTAGACATTTGAAAGCTCAGTTCCCAGTATAAAAAGTTAGAGCAGAATCATCCGGAGAGAGCAAAGGGCAGGAAACAGCAGCTGCGAGAGAAGCGGGCAGCAAAAAGGCATCAGCCATGAACAGAGGCCCCCAAGGCAAAAGGGTGTTTCTTTAAAAAAATTAATAAAGTGCATCCAGTTTTAGACGATAATAGAATATTCTAAACAACTTCACGTCAACATGTTTAAAAACATGAGGAAACGGGCAAAGCGCCAGGGAAAAAACACTTTCAGACTCAAGAAGGAAAGAAAACCTAAACAGTCTTACAACCAATAAAAAAGGAAATGAATAGATTTGACTCTTCCCACAAAGAATATATCGGTTTTACAATTTTTTCATTGAATTCTACCAAATTTTCAAGAAACAGATCATGTCCATCTCACCCTTGACGGCTCCGCCCATCCTTCTGGAGGCGGGTCTCAGCCCCACTGCTCCACAAGAAAGAAAGAAAAGGTACCCTTTACACCCAGTGCCCTTAAAACCCTGTTGCTGTCACAGAGGAGCTGCCCACTGGAGAGCGAAGGTGTGAGCACCTCAGTCCATGTGGGGCAGAAGTGTCGGATGCCACGCGTGCACATCCATAGTGAAGTGTCTCAGTGAGCAGGGACAGTGTGGACCACCTCGTCCTGGTGAAGGGCCCTGTCCTGATCTGCAGCAGGCCCCTCTGCAGTACTTTTGGAGGCAGCCTGTGAAGCCGGGATAGGCAGAGAGCCTGTTCACACTGTCACTCGCTGTCCCATGGAGGCTGTCTCATACAGAAAGGAAAAAAGGCAGTAGGGTGGAAAGAAAGGGAGGAAGTACCCTTATTCAGGCAGGCTCTGTCTACACAGGGCCTCCGAGGGAGTCCACAAGCCATAGCAACAATTCTGCATAGGAAGGGACAGGCTGTGAGTCTGGTCAGAAGGCCCCTTGGCCGGCACACTGGTGAGTGCCCCACGTGGCATGTAGATGGGCAGCAGTGGACCTGGGAGCCTGTGGGGACTAGTCCTTCCTTGAGGACCCTCAATTTCTCTGTGCTTGAGAAATTATTGCCATCTCAACTTGACAAAAATTAAATTGTGGGCTCAGTGCCCGTAGCACAGTGGTTACAGCGCCAGCCACGTACACCAAGGATGGCGAGTTTGAACCCAACCCAGGCCAGCTAAACAACGACAACTGCAACAAAAAATAGCCAGGCGTTGTGGCAGGCGCCTGTAGTCCCAGCTACTTGGGAGGCTGAGGCAAGAGAAGCGCTTAAGGCCAAGAGTTTGAGGTTGCTGTGAGCTCTGACGCCATAGCACTCTACCGAGGGTGACATAGTGAGACTCTGTCTTGACAACAACAACAAAATTAAAATTTTGCTGCTTTTTTTTTTTTTGAGGGCAGGTTCACGTGACATGAAGTTAACCGCCTTAAAGCAAAGCATTCGGCACATTCGCACAGTCAAGTTGAGCTTCTCCCACTGCTGAGCACCCTACTATGTCTCTGTCCTCTGCAGATGGCAGTGCAGGGAAGAAGGAGACCAAGGGACGGGACTTCAAGCAGAGGAACCTGACCAGGAGGGGCTGGAAGGTAGGCGGGGCAGTCCCTGTGTGGCCTGGGGGTGCGGGAGGCCACAGTGACCCTGTGCTGTTGCAGGGCAGCATCTCCCGGACCATCCCTCCAGACTGCATCATCGTGGACACAGACGGCTTCAAGTGTATCCTTTGCCAGCCCCTGGGGCCCTGAGCTGCCCTGTGTCCCTGTCTCTCCTTAACTGAAGTGCAGTTGTGGTGGACCCCCACGAGGAGGCCCAGGGTCCAGGTGGGCACCGACCCCGGGAGTCCCTACTGCCTAGTAGTGGGAAAATGACCCCAAGTCGTACCTGGTGCCCCCACCCTGGGCCCAGAAATCTGAACCTGTGCCTGTCCCTTGCTGCACCAGATACTTTAATTTGCCTCCAGGTTTTTATTTTTCTGAGTGTTTCACGGTGGCCCACAGGGAGGGGCAGCGGCAGACATGCCTACCCCCCCACCTGTTGGAGGTGGGGGGAGAGCCCAGTCCCAAGGTCTGTCTCTACTTCTCTTCTCCCAGAAATGCTGACTCCTGTCTCTGTAACCCGGGAGATTTTGGAACGATTCCGAGAAACGTTCACTTCGAGATGGGTGGGGCATCTGGGAAGAAGTCACTTTCCCAGGTTTGGATTTGCGTTCCCAGGAACTGGTGCTAGAGTGGGTGGGTCTCAGAGCACCAGGGGTGCTGCCAGCCCCTCTCTCCTGCTGCGAGCAGGTGCCCAGCTGCTCACAGTACAGACAAGAGCCTGGGCCCAGTCACTCACTCCCCAGGGCCTGCTGGGGATGGTGGGCTTCCGTGGGGTCTGAGCCCTGAAGGTGCAGAGTCTGGTTGGTGTAGACATGCCCAGAGGTGACAGGGATAGAGGAGAGTTGTCCTTGCCATAGAGACCCACTCATGTCCCCACCCCTCGGTGTGCACAGACTTAGGGCAGGGTACATAGGGACAGGTGCTGTCGGGGGGGGGGGGGGAGCTGTGGTCAGGGAGGGGTGGGCAGGGTCGGGCTGCAGGGGGAAGGGTTGGGATACAGGCATGGAGAGAGGGGACCCTGGTCCAGAGTGCTGGGGGCCATGAGGACTTCTGCGTCCTTGGCTATAAGGAAGGTCCATTCTAGCACCTTTCAGAGCCAGCAACTGCGAGATGGGTATGTTTGGGACAGAGGGGCATTCTCAGGATGAGTGCACGTGGATCAGCCTCCATCGTGACCCCTGTATATGGAACACAGTGGAGGGCCTATGGGGGGCACCAGGGACATGGCAACAAGCTGGCTAAGGCAGAAGAGGGAATGAAGGTGGCCCCGGCAGGACCTGCGTGCTGTGCAGGTGCAGGCCTGACACTTCTAGTCAGGTTGACAGTGCCCCTTGCCCTCTGGGGCCACCCCCACTCTTTAGCCAGGCGCAGTGGGAGCAGGCCCTGGTCAGCTGCAGCGGCTTCTTCTTCTATGGGGCAAAGAACCTCCTGTCCCATCTACTGGTGGACAGACTGGTGGCCATGAACCTACAGGGTGAGCTGTGGCCTCCCCACCCTCTCATCCCCCACTGGCCATGAACCTGCAGGGTGAGCTGCAGCCTCTCCACACCCCGCACCCCCCACAGGACCTGTGGGCACAGGGAGTTGCACAGAGCAGGGAGCAGGGGCACTGTCACCTGGTAACGCTCCGGCAAGGGCACAGCCCACCCACTCCCCCAGCCTGGCCCTCTCTGGCTGCACCCTGAGTCTGCAGAGGGATTAGTGGCCCACCCAGATGTAGCAACCATGGGGCTTCCGACCCTCTGGTCCTCTTGTCTTTCAGAGACCTCAATTCAGAACAGGTTACCCCCGCCAGGACTTTTCTAGAACATACTAGAAACATGGCCTCTCCTTACAGAGCCCTTCTAGTCTAAATGTGGGTGCTCACCACCTGCCTTCCATGTCACCATCCACTGACAGGAGGGGGATGCCGGTGTCCCTGCCATGGCCTGGGGCAGCCACAGCCCAGCCAGCTGGAGGACAGGGCTCTGGTTGGAGGGGACATGGCAGGAGCAGCAACAACAGCCACCAGCCACCCACTGTCACGAGCACAGGGCGTATGGGCATGTGCCCCCCCCCATGTACACTCCTGTGCCCAAGAGGTGGGTACGGTTGCAGACCACAGGCTGCCCGAGGCCTCAGACACAGGTCACTCAGATGTGCAAAAGGGCTGTCAGCTGTGGCTCTGCCTGGAGGAAGGCTGCCCTCCTGCCTCAGCTCCCACAGCTATGGACCCACGGGTGCCTGTGTACCTAGGGCACCCACCCTGCTGGCCTTTGCAAGGGCCCCTGAGGGACGTCCATCCTTTTGGAGGTATGTGAGCCCCATCAGTGGCAGCCCAGCAAGCACATAGATGCTTGTCTCCATAGTCGGGGTCCCCACACCCAGGACTCTCCCCTGGAGCCCAGGTCTCCTCCCGACCCCTGTTGGCCTGAGGCCAGAACTGGGCAGACACCCAGCCCATCTATAAGAATGTCACCTGGTCCTCGGCTGCAGAGGTGCCTAGAAGCTGACCCCTTGCCCCAGGTAGAACCAGAAACAGGCCTCCTTTGGAAGTTTGGTTCCAAGTATGATGGTGAGTGCGGCAGAGGAAATTCCTAAGTTCACGAGGCTGAAGCAGGTATGAAGGCCTTGCCAGGGGCCTTGCTATGTCCTACTGGCCCTGTCCCTGCACAGCTGGATGTCTGTGGAAACAGACCCACAGCCTGACCTCAGCCAGATGGAGAGAAGTGGGCAGCTGTCCCCTCTGCATCTGTGGGTGCACATGGCACACGATCACACCCAGGGTTGCCTCAGGTTGCCAGCTCCTGTTTTGGTCAGCAAAGCTGGTCAGGGAGGACCCCATTCCTGTGCACCCCAACCCTGCTCACCGCAGGCAGGTGGCAGCTCTTCCAGTAGCAGGTGGGGGCCATATTCGTGGCCACTCTCTGTGGCACTGGTGCAGCTCGACCCAGGCATGACGGAGCCAAGCCCCCTCTGCTGTGTGGGGGAGATACACGAAGGGCTGAATGGGTCTCTGGCCACTCCCAGCTACCTGACACTGTGGTGTGGAGGACACTTGAGGGCTCCTGCAGTTGGTCAGGTCATGTGTCCACATATAGCAATGGGTCCCTGGAAGGGGCTTGAGCCTCAAGCTGATTGGCCAAGGTACACAGGGCCAGGACCCCCCCACCCCCTCCCAGTGGCCCTGCAGCTGCTGAGCTGGTTTCTCCATGTCCTGCAGAGTGCCACATGATGATCCTTTTGGACCTTACATGGCCCTTTGAGAGCACATGGCGGCACAGGGACGGCTCGGAGGACAAGAGGTGCCAGGGGCGTTGGCCTGCCAGAGAGGGACTTGTTCCTGCTGGGGGAAGCTGGGGGAGGGACTATTGCCCCGAGTCCCAGAAAAAGGCCACAGGGCAGGGGCTGTGCTGGGCTGGTGGAGGGGCTGCTTCAGCCGCAGAAGTCCCTGGCTTGGGTACTTGGCTAGGAGAGCCCAAGTCCTGCTGGGGTTGGGTGGAGGGCATAGGGGCAGGAGCTGGGCCAGCACCTGCTTGCTCCCATGGCTGGGAGTGCCCAGAAGGATTTAGCAGCTCTCTGAGATACTATGTCTTATTAAATGGCATTTAATGGTGAAGCCATTGGTCCAAACATGCATTCCAGCTGGTGGTGTAGTCAGGGCTGTGGACAGGATGGCTGGGGGAGGTGCGGCCAGTCCTTGGTGCAGCCCACAGGAGCTGGGTCCTCACAGCACATCCCAGCTGTCTTTGGAGGTGCCCGTTGAGACTGCCATCCTCCTGAGCCTGGCGGGAGTCCAGAGCATCGCAGCAAACCAGTGGCCTGCATCGCTGCAAGACAACGCCCTGCGGGCCAGCGTCCTATGGGAGAGTGAGTGGGCACCGGGCACCCCCAGCCTGCTGGGGTGTCCACGCCTATCTAAGGGGATGTTTCCTCCCCAGATTTGTTAGCCTTGGGCAAGCCGATCGGGGCTGTGGTTCGTCTCCTCCAGAAAATGGGAAGTGATGGAGTAGTTAGCCAAGGTAGGGCAAAGAATGCCAGCTTTCTTCTTGCATCACTTTGTGTCCCCACTTCTACTGAGGAGACCGGATTCTAAGGCATGAGAGCCAGACAAGGGGCGAGCTTGCTCTAGCCCGGGAGCCTCCCACCTGCCCACAGCCCCCGCAGGTGCAGCCTGGTACACACAGGGGCCTATAGGGAACTCCAGCCCCAAAGTCCTCAGGGAAAAACACTCCAGTCATTAGAACTGCTAATTCCTCTTTAAACAAGTCATACAAATTTGAAATTCCAAAGGTATAGATGGGAAAATCCCAGTGATACCAGTGCTAACTCCTTTTCCCAGAGCAAGGACTGGTGGGTGTTGGCCACTTGGGCTGGGCAGCCTGGAGGCCACAGTGTGCCAGCTGGGTCGCCCTAGGCTCATGCCTAGGCAAGAAAAGAAAGCGCCAGGAAAGTGAATTCCCACGCTGGCGGGCAGGTCCTGTTTTAGCCACCGTGATCACCCCGGATGTCACCCTGCTGATGTCTTTTGATGCCCAGGGCCCTGTCCGCTGCACAACCTCTCAGGGGAGAGACCTGGGCAGGGACAGGGGATGTAATTGGTCCTCAAACACAACCTGTCACCTTTCAGAGCAAATAGAGCTTAATGGGAAATTGTGGCAACAGAGGAGAAAGGAAAGTCCAATCTCACACATTGACACTGGTGAAAAATAGTAAATAAAACACCAAGTAATAGCATTTAGCAGTGCTTTAGAGGAATAATCTACCATAACTAAGAAAGATTTATCCCAGGATGATTTAAAATTATGAAATCTTCAATATTCATGACTCCAGAGGAGTTTAACATTTCAAGTCATGTGATCCACAATGCCTGGGATGTAGTGTCCGTATAATTCAGTGTTCCTGTAGTGAATAAGAGTGAATGAGAGGGCAGCGCCTGTGGCTCAAAGGAGTAGGGAACCCGCTGCATATGCCAGAGGCGGCAGGTTCAAAACTAGCCCCAGCCAAAAACCACACACACACAAAAAAAAAAAACAGTGAATGAGAGAATAAATGCCTGGATGAATGAGTGAGTGAGTGAAAGAGTCGGTGAATGAATGAGTGACTAAGCGAATGAGTAAGTGCCTGAGTGAACGATGAGTGAGTGACTGAGTTATGAATGAGTGACTGAATGAATGAATGATTGAGCGGAATGAGTGAATGAAAGAGTAAATTAGTGAGTGACTGTGTGAGTGACTGAATGACTAGATGAGCAAGTGAATGAATGAATGAGTGAATAAGTGAGTAGGGTAGTTGCCTGTTTGGAGTCTTCATGGCACCCTGGAACCACAGCACCTACTCCTCACCTCTCCCAGTCAGGCTGGACAGCTGTGCCCGGCGGCCTGGGCCTTACTGCCACTGTCCCACTCTCCCCAGACACGGTACCTCAGACCTCGAGGGACAAAGTGCCAATCATCCAGCTGCCTCTGCCAAGCCCGGAGCGGCACCCCACCACCCTCAACTTGGTGCTCTATGGGCTGCCACACCAAGCCATTGCGTAGCATGGGGCCTGGTCCCACCTGATGGCTCTGCCACCTCTGCGCTTCCCTCTGTCTGTGGCTCTGCCCTAAGAACCCCTCAGCTCACCCAAGTCTGCCTGCGGCTAGGCCCACCCCAGAGCCCCTCCCTGTCCTGTGTGCATCCCGTGGTCATCATGGTGGAGCCATGGCTGTTCCTGGGGTGAGGGTAACCTCCCTCCCTCGAGGCTGCCAGTGCCTTTCCCCATGGCCCCTCCCCCAGTGGAAAAGATAGCCCCTCTCAGCACTGAACCTGTAGCGGAGTCTCCCACGAGTGTGGGAGGGTGGGGCTCCTCAGAATAGTGAAACTGTTAGGACCACGAATTTATTTTTGACTTGAGTGTTTTAGTGAACAATAAAATGTGTCTTCAAAGTGTGGTGTCTGGCACCCAAGGCTTCTCCTGGCTGCAGCCCCCATGTCACTGGCCCCACACCTCCTGCCTGCAGATATGAGCACTGTCTTGGTGGCTAAGTGAAGGAGTCCTCAACCAGCCATTCTCCAGCCTCTCAGAGTCTCCTGGGGCAGGGCAGGCTCCTGGACCGCTGGTTTGTCCACCAGCAGGCAGTGCGGGCCCTCCCAGAGACATATGGAAAGAGACAAGTTCCTTCCATGCAAGCCTCTAAGCGTCAGCCCCCCAGGGCTGCTGCACCCAGGACTCCTGGGGGAAGGGATGTTTCTTCCAAATCATCTTTGTGAATTCTGAGCACACTTCTAGAGTGACCAGATTGGTTGGGGGTGATCCGTGGTCACTGGTCTGTGAGGGTGCTGCGTAGCCCTGCCCCAGCCACAGGGCCACGGAGCCTCCTGCAGACTTCCCTTCCCTGATATCTCATGGGCAAAGGACAGTCTAGAGGGGCCCAAGCTTCAAGCCATGGCATGTCCCCACAGCTCCGCTCCTCCCTCAGCCTGGGACCCACGTGTGAAGCGAGTGGGTGACTCCCGATGGGAGCCTCTGCAGGTCTGGGCAGGGCAGCAGGGCCACTCTGCCTTTGGGGTGCATCCCTGGAGCCCACACCCCCACTGGAGTGCCCAAGGGACAAGAATCCAGACCCCAAAGTCAGGACATGCAGCCCAAGTGCAGTACCAACAAGCTCGCGTCTCTGACACAGACACCATGAGAGGAGGCTCCTGCCTACGCAGGGCAACAATGGCGGGTTTTTAAATAGCAACAACATGAAATCCTGGTGAAGAGGCTGAGAAACTGGGTCTCCCACGAGTGTGGGAGTATGGGGCTGTGCTGCCTCTCTGGAAGCCATGCAGCAATTTCTCTAAAACTGCCCCGTGACCCAGCGACGCACCCCTGGTGTTTATCCCAGAGTGGAAAGTTACATCCATACACACCACATACACGTACTTGAGTGTTTATAGTGGCTTTACACAAAACAGCAAAATACTGGAAACAATGCAAATACCCCTCAACGGACTCATGGGCAGGACACCATTCAGCAGTGACAACACATGGACTTTGGCACAACAACCGGGTGGGCCTTAGGGTGACATACAACTCTTACAGTGGCAAGGCCCCAGGAATGATCAGATCTGCGTTGATGTGCAAGGATGCACGGGCACAGGACAAGGGAGGGGGTGACGTGAGGGATGCGTGGTTCCAAGTCTTGAGTTACTTGGATCTTCACATGAGGCACAGCTGCCCAGACATGCGTGCACACACGTCCGCACACCTGTCCAGCACAGCCAGGACAACGTGGTCTGCAGGCCGGCTCACCAGTGTCATATCCTAGCTCTGACTGCCATGTAAAATAGCACCTTTGGGAAGGCGGGGGCTGCAGGGTGTTTTATGTACTATTTTGGCAACTCCCTGTGAATCTATAATTTGACAGGGACAATTTTAAATATGCATCTTTGATAATATTAAAAGGTTGTATATGATTTCCCCTTTTTTTGTTTTATTTTTCCTTTTTTCAAATACTGTATATATACATACTCGTTCTAATTTTTCAAAAAAGGTAATGACCTGGAAATAAATTCAAATCAGAGCAGCATTGGAAATATGAGCTTTCTTCTAGAAAGATGTTGGCACACACCCAAACAACAAGAATAAAAGCTTCTGGAAATATGTCATCCGTGCGGAATCCCATTTGTTACCGTGCACTGTGTCTGCTCATGTGAGAAATGTTAAACACTGAGTGCTATTCCTGCATCAAAGGCTTTAAAATAACTTTCTGAATTATGTCCCAGCAACATAACAAATCACATTATCAATTAGCTTTCCTAACAGAAGTGGCATTCTGTAATATATTCAAGCATAAAAAAATTGCATAGGTGAAATTTATGTAACCCTAAAAACTATATGAAGAAAAAAGATCACTTGGAATTTATTGGTGATAATTTGCGTGTAGATCAGCCTCTGTGGGAGGGCAGCCTGGCAGGGAACCTGCAAGCTAGTGCGGACGCCTGGCTTGAGGGACAGGGGGTCCACGAGGTGCCATCCTGCCTCGGGTCCGACTGACCAGTACCCAAGTGAGGGTCCAGCCTGGGATTCCAGAACCTGATTTTAAACAACTCTCTCCAGGGCCCAGGCTGGAGGCCCCAGGCCTGTCTGCCCAGCAGACTGGGTGTCGGGGGCTCCTTACAACCCCAGGACCCCAGCAGCCGCCCAACCACACGTCTGCGAACCCCACTATGCCCAGGCCACCTGCAGTGACACGTCTGGCCTGATGAGCTCAGTCCTTACCATCAACCACCTCTCCAAGACCTCCACTTAATTTATGTCTTAAAAATTTCCTTTACCTTTGAAATAAGCAATTAAATAATAACGTCTTATTAAAGAAAATGTTTTAAATACCAACAAAGTAACCAAAAGAAGATGAGCAGCGAGCTGCCCTCGTGGCCACACCCTAGGCCGCTGGGAGGCGGCTGCTGCTTCTGCGTCCACGGTGACTCTCACAGGAAAGGACTTTCCATTCAAGTTTCACATCATAACCCTGAAGTTTCTGGGCATGAGGGTGGGCAGGATAGACAGAGGTCCCAGCACAGGGGGCTGGGGGCTCTGGGTACAAAGCAGGGTGGGCCTCCAAAGCTCCCACCTGGGAAGAGCACTGGCTGTGCACCGTGCCAGCACTTAAGTTGGCCCTTCCCTCTGTCTTAGGGAACAGCATTGCCCAGGCACCTGCCCCATGCCATGGCCCCCAGAGTCCCACCCCACTGCTCCTTCTCCTCTCCCTCCCCTCCTCTGCAGCTCAGAGGCCTGAATACCCATGGGCCACATCTCTCCCAGAACCTCTCCTAGAATTCCCAAGTGAGACGTCCCATCCATGCCTCCACGTGAGGCCTGGCCACCCCTTGACCTTGGAGGGCAAGTCCACGGCCCCAGCAGTTCTGAGCAGTGAATTCCCAGTCACATCTCAACGAGGCCTTCCAGATTGATTTGGACTAAGGAATTAGGTGGGTTAATAAAACTAAAATGGGCTCGGCGCCTGTGGCTCAAGTGGCTAAGGCACCAGCCACGTACACCTGAGTTGGCGGGTTCGAATCCAGCCCGGGCCCGCCAAACAACAATGACGACTGCAACCAAAAAATGGCTGGGCGTTGTGGTGGGAGCCTGTAGTCCCAGCCTCTTGGGAGGCGGAGGCAGGAGACTCACTTGAGCCCAGGAGTTGGAGGTTACTGTGAGCTGTGATGCTACAGCACTCTATCCAGGGTGGTAGCTTAAGGCTCTGTCTCAAAAATAAAATAAAATAAAATAAAACTAAAATAGTCACAAATGCTTGTGTATAAATTTCTATTAAGTTGCTTTATCCAACACTGGTCTCTAATAGTTTAAATAATTCCGTATTAAATAATTAAAACTCTATTTTCAATTGCTGTGAACAATTGTTTTCTTTAATGATCTTCCTAGAGAAGCCAGTAATTTTATATCTTGTAAAAATGATTAAATGGCATCATTATCCCATATCTCTGAAATATAACTCAGCAACTTCAGGAGAGGCCATTTGTATTCAATTACCGCCGCTGGTGCATTAAGCCTCTCAGTTCTTCTCCACGCCATGCGTAACCCTACTGTCTCCTCATTTTATTATGACGATGATGAAGATAGAAACAACCAGTTTAATTATCCCATTTCCAACAGAGAAATCAATTTTCAATGCGTCTTCACCCTTATTAAAAAAAAAAAAAAAAGGCAGCCGTGGTTCCTGGGAAGGGTAGGCCAGGCTGAGCATCAGCAAAGTGGCCACTGCAGGACCCCTCCCCGGCCCTGGCCTCCTTCCCCTCTGTAGCTGCAGAGTGGGACGGGAGTTTGAACTGCACCCTCTGAGCACCCCACCTGCCCTTCTTTGTCAAGCCTATGGCTCTGCAGACCTCAGCGGGGCCTGGGCCCCTGGTCTTGATGTCTCGTCCCCAGGGGCTGCCTGTCCCATCCTCCACCCACACTCCTCAGGTTCCCAAGGGCCTCAGGGTGGCAGGTTTTCTATGGGACACCCGGCTTGCTGGCCCGACCAGAGCTGACCTCCTGGCAGTCTGTGCCAGCAGCTCTGCAGGGGATTTATCACGGCGTGGAGACGTCTCCCTTTGTCAGGGTGATTCAAGGGACATGCCCGGCCTTGCTACTCAATCACACCGGTGCTGTTGGCCAATATAATCTAATTGTTTGACATTTTTATCACAATTCATTGAGACCAGAGAGAGAGACGAGATTAATACCCCCATGCAGCCGGCTAATGGCCGGCATGGTGCTGATGGGCCAAATTGCAGGGGCCTCTTCCATGTTCTGATTATGGATTTAATTCTTTGTGACAAGAGGCAGACATGGGTTGAAGGAACGGGTGGAAGGGGTGGTGTCCCACCTTCCACCTTCTACTGGGCACCTACCCAGAGCCCTCCCTGTGTGCTGGGCTGGGTGGGGCCCTGGGGAGCCCAAGGGTGCTCAAGCAGCCCAGGAAGGGGCCAGGATCGTCCAGCCTGCACCCTGCAACCCCAGTCCTAGGACTGTCCTCTTCGGGTGAGGCCTGCTGGGCTTGGAAACATCCTGCAGAGGAGCTGGCACTGCATAAGGATTCAGATCAGCAGGTGCCACAGGATGCTACGGGTAGGGGGCGGAGTGAGGTATGAGCCTTTCAGATCCCTGGAGAGGGATGTTTCTGGGGCTCCCAGCCCTGAAGGTCCTGCCACCTCTGATAAACATGAAGACCCCCCAAAGCTGGGAGACCTGCAGGGACCAGAGGCAGCCCAGTCTCTTTTACCCAAACAGCCCTGTCCCAGGCAGCCCCAAGAGAGGCAGAGCCCAGGGCCAAGGCCACAGGACTCACAGGGAGGCCAGGTATTGGGAGAGGCACAAGGATGGGGTGCAGCTGTGGAGAGCTGATGTGGGTCTCTGCCTCAGTGCTTAAGTGCCCACAACCCCCAGCTTCCCGGGGAAGGCCAGATGGCCCCTTGCACAGCGGACATGAGTGTGTACAAGAATAATAGGCAGAGATGCTCAGTGAAGGGGAAGGGGAGGAAGGAGCATCGCTGCTCCCACGGAGAGCCCAGCACCCTCGTGCACAGCGGCTCCACATACAGAGGCTCTGGGTGCCAACTCAGGCAGCCCCAAGGCCAGGGCAGGCCAGAACATCCCGGGGCCCCACTCGGGACTTGCTGTTCACTGCAAGTCACTCTGGGTGCCACTCCTGCATCTGGGACTCCTCACCCTGGCTCTGGGACAAGGCCCTGGGTGTGCATGCGTCTCTCTGGGCCACCCCTGACACCGCACCCTGAGGACTGGCCACAGCAGAGCCTGTACAGGCAGATATGCCTGTCAGAGTCACTCTGATGGGTCATGGCAGTTCATTCCGACCAGTAATACACACAATTAGGCTGTGAAAGAAGAAATAACCAGCCGGGCACAGTGGCTTATGCCTGTAATCCCAGCACTCTGGAAGCTGAGAAGGGAGGATCCCTTGAGCTCAGGAGTTCAAGACCAGCCTGAGACCTGCCTCTACTAAAAGTAGAAAAACTAGCCGGGTGTAGTGGCATCTATAATCCCAATTATGCAAGAGGCCGATGCAGGAGGATTGCTCAAGCCCAGGAGTCTGAGGTTTGATGCCACGGCACTCTACCCAGGGCACAGAGTGAGACTCTATCTCAGAAATAACCAAGATAGAAGCCAGAATATGCCAGTGTGTGTATTATTTTTACATGGTGACAGGTAAGAGAGAAGTCACAGACATTTTAAACCAAAATTATACAATGAGTGTAATTTGTTCAGAGTCATCTTGATTAAAAAATATCACCCAAATGTTTTTCTTACAATTACACACGGGCGCTAAAACTTTGAAGTCATTTAAGGTAAGTTTTTACTCCTTATTTAGTGACCTAGTAACTAACTTGAGTCACAGTTACCCATTCGTAGCTCTAGCATGGAAAAAAATCAGCAGCATATTTACAGTACAATGGTAATTCTTTTTAATTAAAAAACTTTTATTTTACATGTATGTAAGTCCTTAATAGGTGAACATCATTTCTAATATGCCAATTGGAAGAGCTCATATCAATAAACCTTTATTAGAGCTTATTTTATAATCTGCTTAATTTTCCCCAGAGATAAACAAGGTATATCAATTTGCTTGATCAGAGAAATATTTTATATTTATAAAATGCAACGTTGTATCAGCTCTTGTACAAATGAGAGGAAATCGTTTTAAGAGCGCCCAGAGGGGTGCTCACCCAAAAGCAGACACACACTCATGTTCCTTCTGGGAGAATCGTGAACAATCTGTGTTTAGCAGGATAAGATTTCTTCCTTGAGTCCCTATCTTTTGTGATAATAACAGTCTCATCTCTTTAGTCTTTTTAAAAATTCCTACAGAGGCATCGATTTGGGACGACCCACCCTTTGGGGGAACAGGTGCTCTGGCGTACCAAAGAGGAGAGGCAGCTGCAAGCTCAGCCCTGCCTGAGTGTGACCTCGTCCCTCAGCCCAACACTGGCATGGCTCCTACCTGGGCACAGACACATAAAAAGGCCAAATCTGCATCCCTGTACTCTGCCCCTGGTCAGGAGTCTGACTCCCGTCACCTGCCATCTGCAGAGATCATGTAAGCTCAGGCTACCAAAGTGGACACACTCCTGTACTTCTCCTGGGCCAGGTGTGGACACGAGCACAATCACAGCTGAACTAGATCACAGCAGACCCTGAGACAACTTGGGTGGGAGGTGGGTGGGGTGGAGACCACACACTGGGTGGGCTCCCATGGGGCGATGCAGGCCTGCCAGCTGTGGACCCTCAGGAGTTAGCTATGCAGGTGCCTCTCAGAGCTGTGAGCAGGCCAGCCAGGACAGAAGGGGGTCTCCTTGCCCAGGAGTCAGGGACCAGCCTTGACAAGCGTGGCTCACTCTATAAAGCTCAGCAGATGTGAAAAGCAGAAAGATGGCGAGCTGCCATGGCTGCATGTGTGTGTCCACGCCAGGGAGCAGTGTCCTCCTTGTAGGAGCACAGCGTGCCCAGAACTCACCCACTAAGCAAACCTCAAGGGGTAACAACTGCTCTTAGTGGATCCAAGTTTATGGGCAAGGTCTGGTTTTCTTCTTTGGTGACCAGAACCATGAGGTGGCATTGTAAGTGGTTGCTCTCAGGTTCAAATACTGTTGCTTTGTCTTAGTTCTGATGTGGTGATTGAAGTTCTGGGTCACACTGTCAGGCCCCTGGCCGTGCTCTGGAGCCTGTCACACCATGTGGCCCTGTGACCATTGGGGCGCAGCTCAAGAGCTCTGAAAACCAGGCTAAGCCCAGGCCAGACCACCCTGGTTCTAGCTCCCCAGAGGCAGCACATCACTCTGCCCATCTCACCCAGAATGGTCCTCCCTCGCCCCCAGTAGCTGCCTGTTGTCCCCTCAAGCCCCCCCTGCAAGTTCCGCTGCTCACAGGAGCTCGTCTGGGGTAAGAAGAGAAGATTCATTTGCAACCTGAATCACCCTCATTTGATCTGGATATTGGGGAACCCTCCCGTCATCAGGGCTCTCCCAGGGTCCACAGGGGGCTCCACCTGGACTCGATACCTTAGTGTCATGATCACGGCAGCTCCACGCCATGTGCCTGGCTGCCTGTTGCAATTACTGTAAAGCCACAGAAACGCCAGCAGGATCTGCAGGCTCTAGAACCAGTTCTGATGTGCAATTAGAAATTAAAATGGAAAACCCTTCGTCCAGATGGAGCTCACACCAGGTAGACAGAAGCCCACCCAGCTCTGACAGGAAACTGGGCCCTGTCCTGGAGCAGACTGTGCTGTCCTGAGGCAGCTCAGCTCAGGCTGATTAGGAGTGCTTTGGTCACCTGCTGCTGTGTGGCCCTGCTAACAGTGCTGGGGGCTCATGGCTGAAAGGGGATTTGGCAGACAGTGGCTGAGGAGGAGATTGAGGGACATTAGTGGAGAGACCCTTGCAGGTGGCTCCCTCCAGGGCTGCTAGTGTGGGCCATGGGCTGGGAGCTGGGGGGCATCAGAGAGGAGTGCCAGCAGACGGACACACGCGCTGTCCTCCTGTCATGAAAGCCATCACGGGATCAGTCTCCTTCTGCGAGGCACCAGGATGGAATAGCATTTGACACCGAGGTGCTAGGACTGGGGTGGGGGAGCCGGCCTGGCGTACAGGAGGTGCAAGCTCTGGTTACATAAATGAGCTAAAGACATCCCTGTCTCCTCCCAGCTGGCCAGGCCAGGCTGCCAGTTCAAAAGCCTGAAGGCACCAAGCCTCAATTTGTGCACATGGTCTGATTTAAATATATCACACGGGGCATGTTTCCAGCTGCCCTGCACCCCCAAGGTGGCACCCAGACTCTGGACACTGACCAGACACACCCTAGGCTCTAACACCCCCGTGCCCTGCTGCCCTGTGGAGTCCCTGGTCCAGAGACGGCCACCATGTGCCCAGTGGCAGTGCCAGGACACACAGGGCCCAGGATGTCCCCTCCTCTGTGGGCCCTCTCTACCACCTCTGGGAGGTGTCCTGCCTGGGGCTCCCTGGGTGCGGCTTGTCTCAGCACTGCCCAGTGAAGCTCGCTGCATGCACCATGTCACCCTGAGTCCTCCGTGACAACCTCCAACAGAGGGGCAGCAGCTTGAGAGCCATAGCCACAAACATGAGTCCTGTGGAGAAGTCGTAGGGATCACCTCCAGGGATCGCCATGTGGCCCATTTCAACTCAGCAAATTGAGGGACAATGAAAAGAGCTACAGCCAAGAGCAAAAGTTGTCGCTGTGGGTTAAGCTGGGTGCTGAGTCACGCGGAGAGGAAATGCCACCAACTTTAAAGGGATGAGATGGACTTGGAGGCATAATTGGCAACAGCATTTGGGTCCAAACCGCCCAGTTACTGTCTGCCTAATTCCTGCTTCTCCACCGCCGTCCACTCCATCGTGGCCAGAGCCGGCCCAGGGTTCAGGGGCTGCTTCACAGCTCAGCCTCTCCTTCTGTGATATGATTTTATTGACAGACCGAGAGTCTTATCTGGGGCTGTTAAATCTAAGTACCTGTCGCAGCTTGCCACACATGCGCTCACACACATCCACGTCCACGCCCCTCCACGGCAAACAGAGGAGCCCTCCAGGGACTTGCCAACCACACCTCTCCTCCCAGAGGTGCTCCCACTGTGCTCACTTCCTAAAATGTAGCCTTTATCAGTTTTATTAATAAAAACAAGACACATTCATGGGGGAAAGAAGGGAACGCACGGTAGGGAATATGAAGGAGAAATGCAAAGTTTGTCCCCACCTGCTGCCCCACAGGGTCCTCCAGGGCCTGGTACCTGTCACATGTGATGGGGAAACACAGTGAGTCCCTGGAGACAGCAAGGGGCACACTCCTCACAGGGACAATCTGATGCGTCACCATCTGAGGCCACTGCCACCTGCTTCACCTGCGTTCGTGGGTGCCCTCCACCCCACGTGAAGCCCTCATGTCACTGTGGTCACAGGGAGTATGCAGCTTGTCTGCTTCGGGGAGATTGTGGACATTTTCTCTGTGAATGCTGTTTGGTCAACTTTTGTAGCGATGTCACGGTGCTCATAAAGCTCTGTTTTCAGCTGGTGAAGAGCCAGCTGAACCACTGTGTGCCCAGCACGTTTCTCATTCCCAGGATGCTGCTCTGCTCCAAGAGCCTGCTGACCAGGGGTTGGCAGGGACCGTGCCGTGCTCACAGCAGAGGAAAGGTAAGGAAACTGAGGCTCTGCTCGGGCTACCACAGTCCTGTGGCCCACCTGGGTGCCGCAGAGGGTGAGTCCACTCCTTCCAGGGGAAGCGCGCACAGCATGTGGCTTGGTGCACTGCCTCACGGGATGGGTGGCTCATTTTACTAGACTAGCTTCACTAGATACGACTGTCACCGGGCTCCTTGGTAGACAGAAGGGGCCATGTATAGCAACATGGAAGCCCTGCTGACACATAGGATGTCCTCAATAGCTGGGGTCATGTGCCCAGACCAGGACCACTGGGCCCATGGCCTCCTCCCCAGACTTGCCCCAGAGACAGACTCATCTGAAGCTCCTGGCCTGAGGCGCCCACTGCCAGGCCAGACAGACAGCATTTCTGAGCAGAGCTGCACTTCAGCTGGGTGCCACGCATCATCATAGCTGGCAGACAGCAGCTGCTGGGAGGGAATGTTCCTGCCAAACCCAGCACCCAGCAGCCTCAGCCAGGGAGCCGGGAGCCACCTGTGCTCTTCTAGGAGTACAGGGCTGCTCGCATGGCAAATGTGGCCCCTAAAACCAGAGGCACTGCTCTGACAGGGTGCCCCATCCAGGACAATCCCTCCTTTCCCGTGACAGATGCCTCTGCCTGCCTACCACCCACAGCCCTCGTCCCAAGTCATCTCCTCATCGGTGCCCAGGCCCTGACTCTAGCTCCCTGTCCAGAGAGATCTGCCCCTCCTGTGTACCCTGGGCTAAGCTCTGCTGCTGGGGGACAAAGGCCCCTGCTCTCCAGGCCTGTGACCAGCCCCCAACCCCACAGGCCTCGGTGCTCAGCAGCTCACTTCTCCCACCCTCATGCTCTCTGGAGCATCCCCGACCCCCCACCCCCCACCCTTGGAAGCAGGCCCCCAGCTACTCGCTGGTAGCACCTTTAGCCATGACACATTGGTTATGGTGGGATGGTATTAATTTGAGTGCCACCACTAGTGGGTCACCTCCCAGCCTGTTGTCTCACCCATGAAAGACGCTGAGTGAAGACCTGGGGGACATGGACAAAGATGTTCCAAGGGGAGAGCTCAGACCATAGATGCCAGGAGGGCACAGACCATGGCTGCCCACTGGCAGCCCCTCCCATAAGGTACATAGATGTTGTTGCCCCTGGAGGGCCATGGACACTACCTGTCCTCAGCACCAGCTCCCGCCAGGAAGCCCCACTGGGAGGCTGGAGTGTAGCCACAAGCCCCTCTGGACACCCCTGCGGGCCAGTGCATTTCTGATCCCATCCCAGGGTCGCAGTGAAGGTGGCGAGAGTGGGAGCCCCACACAAATCTCCCGCTGGACTCGGCACTCAATTAGCACGTGTGGCGCCTGGTCAGACACCCTGGGAGGCCCCGGGAGAGAACTCATTACACACGATTGCACATCTGCTGCCCGAGAGGCCCTGGGGAATTAGCGCTGTGCGTGATTTACAGCCACATCTCTTTGTCCTTCCTGAAGGAGACTGAATTCCTGGGCCCCTGAGAAGAGCACTCCCCAGGAGCTGTGTGGCTTTCCCAGCAGCCTGTCCCTCTCTGCCTCCTGGCCTCTGCAGTGAGGCAGTGGCCCATCTGCTCCTGGTAAGTCCCCTCTGGTGGTCTGGGTAACTGCTGTCCTGACCCCACCTAGCACAGGGCACGTGGGAGGCAGGGCGGTTCCCAGCATGGGTTCAGAAGGTCCATGTGCATGGTGTACCCTGGCTGGACCTCCTCAGCCAGAAGGGGAAATGGCGGATGGCCAGCCGGGGGTCACAGAGGGGGCCAGAACCTTGTCCAGTCTAGCCTATTTGGATATGGCTGCAGGGGACCAGGTGGGCACAGGTCTCCAGTCAAGGCAAACACAACTAGGAAAGGCTCTCCAAAGCCAGGGGATAGTAGCCGTCTGTTGTGTCTTTGTCTGGACCAGACCCACACCAGACTACGAGGAGGGTGCTCCATCCTGGAGTGTCCAGCTGCCTCCTTTGGACCCATCTAGGCTCCTGGAGGCCTGGTGCCCAGAGGGGCCTGGGAGAGGTGGGGAAGTGTCTGCTCCTAGAAGGGACCTGGAAAGACAGGAGGGAGAACGAGTTGGGAAGGAGGGGGGCAGATGCACCTGCCCTGCAGGGTGTGTGTTTGTGGGGTGGTGGGTGGCAGAAACCTGAGATGTGCCTGTGGGTGGGGCAGCCCAGTCCTGGTGAACAGAGACTTGCCTGAGATGGCAGTCACAGACAGGACGTCCACTGGTAGGGCCAGGAATTCCTAGGCACCCTGCAGCAGCCCGTGGACGTGGGTCAAAAGACAGAGCCCATTCAGTGTAGACACTTGACACCCTGCAGTTCTGGGAGATCAGTGTGTGCTCAAAAATGAGCCACAGCAGGGCTGACCCTGAGGAGACACCACCCGAAATACTTGTCAGGTCTCAAAGTTCACATGAGGCCACCCTGCGGCGTGAGTCAGGTTTGGCTTCTCTGGGCACCCACAGGTCTTTCCATAGAGAACAGGGTCTCTGCACCTCCCGGGCAGCCTGAGCATGGAGGATGCCCGCTGGGGCCTCTGGCCCGCCAAGCCACACATCCCTGTAAGGGCTTTCCTGCTGTCCTCCAGGACCTGTAGACCAGCTGCCCCTTGTCACCAGGTCTGTGGGTGTCCTGCTACTCTGACACTGACTGCGATTGCCAGTCAGGCCCTGGTCTGTCCCCACCCAGCACCCACCTCCTGGGGGGTTGTACCTTGTCCCCTAATGGCAACATTAAGGACCCCTGGGGCTGCTGTGGCTTCCCATCTGACTTCTGGCAGGGCAGGTCACCTCCCAGTACCACTGTTGGCTTTGGTGGTCATTCCAAGCCATAGGCATACAGGGACCTCAGAATCCCTTGCCTTGGGGAGCAGGAAAGATCCTCAGCCTGGCGACACAGTGCTGCCAGCTCTCTGAGGCTCTTCCCCATCTCTGGGGTGTGGGGGCTGTTTCTGCTGTGGCGC
This sequence comes from Arctocebus calabarensis, assembly GCA_963573935.1. Lineage (NCBI taxonomy): Eukaryota > Metazoa > Chordata > Mammalia > Primates > Lorisidae > Arctocebus > Arctocebus calabarensis. The sequence continues at coordinate 30,329 of CAUYON010139256.1, forward strand.
CAGAACCCAAGGGTAAATCTCAGTGGGGTACCGAGTCCCAGGGCCCACCCCCTCCTGCTGTGGGGGCTGCCACTCCTCTTCCTGTCCCCTTCCCCACCTGGGACACCTGGGTGAGGAGGTGGCACTCTCACCATCAGTGTGGGCAGTTCACAGCATGGGGTCCACACATGGTGAGCATAGGTGACTCCTGGGGGTTGCTCAAAGCATTTGCCTCCTGAGAAGAAAGTGGAGCCAACTCAAAAAAAAAAAAGGAAGAAGCTCATGTTTGATGGGGGGAACTCAAAGAAATCAAAGGAACTGGAGTAAGGGCTGGGGAAGAGGAGAGGGGGCTGAGGGGGCTAAGGGCAGCATAAGGCTGGGAGTGGGGGTGGGGCTCTACAAGGTAGGACATTCCCAGTCAGTCCTAGGCTGTGGGTGGGGCATTGGGCCCAAGAAGGCCAGAGGGTCTGTAGAGGCTGGGCAGTGCCAGGCCAGAAGGGGTCTGGGGAGCTTAGGGAGCTGTCCCCCCCCAGCACCAACTGCAGGCTAGCCTGCTTCCTGCCAGGGCAGGGTGAGCTGCCTCCATGCCCCTTGCACTCCTAGCCTCATCCTCAGCTCACCTTTGGACCCTGTCCCATACTCCAGTGTCCCCGAGTCCCGGGGCCTGGCTGGGACCTGCCCACCTGGCTTCAGCTGAAGCTTCCTCCCTGTTCTGGCTGCACACAACCCCTACTCGGGAGAAGCAGCCTCACTGTCCCTGAGGCTATGTCCCCAGCCACATGCTGACATGTTGGCAAGTGAGCAAGAGGCTGTGGGTAAAGGTGCCTCCATGGCCCAGGCTGAGGGGCACAGAGGACACATGGCCCACAGCTGGGCCCCAGCTGCCTAGGCTCAGACAGGGCACCCTCCCAGCTCAAGAGGCTGAGGCAGAGGGGTCCCAGACTGCCCTTGCGGGCTCCTCACTAGCCCACTCACAACTGGGCAGCCCCTGGGCTGGGGGCACACACACAGTGCCCGTCTCCAGCCCTCAGACCTCACATCAGGCCTTGGGGACTCCCTCTGGAGCCTGAGGCTGTGGGTTCCTTCATTCATTCAACAGCATTCCCTCAGTTGAGACCCTAGCAGAGAAGGAAGCCACACGCAAAGACGGGAAGAGTGGGCAACGGGCCGCAGAGCGCCTGGGTGGGTGGGTGGGTGGCACTACTAGGGCCTAGGCGACATGGGTGTAGCCCAAGGGACCGCAAAGCAGGTGGCTGCGGGGGGGTGGGGGTGGGAGTCGAGAAACGGTCAAGTCTGCCGCGAGAGGGCGCTAGCGAGGGGTTGGGGCTGTCTCGGTCCTGCGCTTGCGCCATCGCTGCCTCCAGCAATGGCAGTCACCGGCGGGGCTCCTCCGAGGTCCCCCCTGCGGCAGAGGACGGGGCCTCCCACCCAGGTCTGGGTCCCAGCTCTGGAGGGGTCTCTTCGAGCTCTGGCCTGTCACCCCAGTCCTTCTTTTCCATCCTTGAGACCTCTGGCGGGCAGCCACGGAGGTCCGTCTGGGCTGCCTCCGTGGTCCTTTTGTGTGGTTCTGGCCCTGCCCCGGAGAGGTGCCCGGCCGTTGCGAGGCCTTGCTAGCTTGTGGAGGTGGGGAACTTGCTCACACGTGCGTGCAGGACAGAGCCAAGGCCCTTTGCAGAAGGTTGCCTCAGGGACCCCAGCCCTCAGCAGGCTGGTCAGGAGCCCGCAGCGGCTTAGAGACACTAGTGCTCCCTCGGGCTGCGTGAGATCCTGTAGCCGCCTCTGCGCTGAAGGCGGAACCCAGCTTCTTTCTTTTGGGCGAGTCCTCGTGACCCCGCCTGTCCCCTTCCCACCACCACACGCAGAGGGATTGGACACTTGCTGGCCCAGGCCAGACCTCCTTCCCAGAGCACCTGCCCTGAGCCACCTCTCACCCAATCAATCGTCCCTCCAACACTTGCTGTTAATTATCCGCCCCAGGAGACCTGGGGTCCCCGGAGGCAGGAGCTCGCTACGTTCACGTTTCTCTCCAGCCTGGCACGTAGTAGGTGCCAAACAAATAAATGCTGAATAAATAAAACAAATGTTGAATAGTCTCCTCCAAATAATGCATCCTGCGTTCTCCCAGACCAGGAGATGGCACCGGCGAACCTCTCCACTGCTCCGAAGCCCGGCGGCAGTGGGAGCTGGAGACGCCCGCACCTCTGTAGGGGGCTCTCCCCCGACAGCCCCTGGAGGAGGGGCAACTCCTTTGACCTGGAAGAGAGAGCTGCATCTGGGTGCGGGACGCAGGAGGAGACGCCAAGACTGCCATGCAGGGAAGAGAAGTGGAGCCATTACAGTCGGACTTGCAGCACTGGATGGGCAGAACCCCACGAGAGGCGTCCAGGGATCTGGGGCGCAAGTTCAGGAAAAGTGGCGCACCCGCAGGACAGCGGATAGCTCATCTAGCAGTAAGACTGTGGAGAAGGGATTGCCCTTAGCCCGCACCTCCGGCACGCTCGACTCACCCTAGTCTTCCTCCCACCCCCGCCATCCTGCACTTTGCGACCCCTCCTGCATCCCTGGTCACTGGCTCCCGGGTTGCCGTGCACGCTGAAGCTGGTGTAATGGGCACCCCCACTCGGGACCCCATGTGTTCCGTCCGCAGCCCAGGGAGGACCCAGCAGCGTTGAGAAACGCAGCGTCCCCGGACGCGTGGCAGCAACTCGGGGTCTCTGCTCTTAGCAGTAAGTCGGTCCTAACCAGGCCCCGCAGAGGCGCGAGAGCAGTCCAAGCGCGGCGCCCCACCTAGCGCTTTTTCTGCCCGTGCATGTGGGTTGCTGGAAACTCGGAGAAAAGCGCGCACGTGCCGTCCACTCTAGCGCGCCTCTCCTGTTCCCATTCGGGCCACCTGCGCCCTTCACGGCCCTCTCCAGAGGACTGAGTCTAAGGTCTGCCAGATCGCGCTGAGTAGGGAATCCCGGGCCAGAGCCGGCCCCGCCCCACTCGGCCCCTCCCCTAAGCCGGAAGCTTTTGCTCCAGACTCACAACTCAAGCCTTGGCCGGTGCCTTCGCTGAGGGGGAGCCCATCGGGGCCCAAACCTTACCAGGGAAGGTTCTCTCTGTGGCCGGGCCCTTGAAACACACACACCTCAGGCTAAGTCTCAGGGCCCGCGGACTGGGTCCCGTCGGCAGCGCAGGGCTTCAGGGCTCTCCCGGTGCCCGGGCCGACGGCCAAGCTCAGTTGGATCCCAGGAGCGGAAACCAGTCCGGATACGCAGGATGAGAGAAACCGGGTGTTCGCCAGGTCTCATTCCACTTTCTCCGGGACCAACGCGGCTCGCCGCGCCGCCTTGGCAGCCCCGTGAGCGCACACGCGACGCAAGGGCGACCATAGAACTGCCCCCGCCCCCCATGCCTGGCGGCAGTGGCCTTCAAAGCAGCGAGCTGGCGGGGGTCCTGCGGCGCCCAGCCCCCACGACTGTCTGCACTAAACGAAAATGGACCTAGGAGGGGAGCGGCTGGAGTGATCACTAGACCCCTGCCCCGAGCCGCGGGGGTGATCATTTTCCGCAGCACCAAAACCCTGGCGGCCGAGGCAAAACGAGAAAGTCGTTGCTAAGTATCCGACCATGGAGAGGTGACGTCGTGCGCACAGCCCTCAGCCACGAAGCCACCGCGGGTCACGATTTCCACCGGGCAGCGGATAACAGCAATAGTCTTCTCCTAAATCAGAATGTGACACCGCGGGTGAGGACAGGCGACAATGCCCAGCCTTGGCTAAGCGCCTGCCCTCCGATAGTGCTCAACTACCTCTCATTTGGACCCTCACAGCATGGGACCAGAGGCTCTTTGTGTCCGAAGGAGGGCTCCACAAGTGGGTCTAAAAGCCGCGCTTCTGCCCTCTGGCTTAACCGCGCACCCACGTCGAACTCCTGAACGTGGCGCCCCACGCCCTCCTTAGCTTTGAAGTTCTGAGGCTGCCGCGGCTCTGGTTCTCCCGGCTGGAGTTTCGATTTCCAGAGAAAGCCCGTGGGCGGGGTCCTGGGCCCAGGTCGCAGCGCCGGCTCAGGTTACCTCTCGGTAACTCCTAACAGGAGACCCGAATCCTGACGGAAAGCACCAATGGGGAGGTCCTGGCGGTCCGTGTATCCCCACCCCGAGGCGGGAACGGGGAACCTCCCTGCAGCGCGCGGGGAGCGCAGGGCAGCGCCTGTGCTCCGGGACAGGCTTCGCCGCCCCACTCCCCACCAGGCTCGGTCCGCCACCAGGTTGGCTGTTTCTTGGTCAAATTCCTGAGAGCCAAGTCTGGCTGTTAAGACAGAGAACTCCCAAAGCTGGGCTTCCTCCGCCCTTCTGTGGCACGGTCCCACCACAAGAACATCTCCTGTAAACATTCTCGGCCGCCCCACACCAACGGGGCCCAGGGAGGGGCCGGGCGGTGTCCCCGTCCGCACGACCAAATCTCTGCTTCCCCTGCGTGGGGCTCTTCCCCAGATGGGACGCACTGAGCGTGTAGGCTGTTCTCAAATCTGCATTCTTTCCGGCGATAAAATATGTTGTCGTATTTTTTCCTGATTTCCCATTAAAACCTTTGCCTAACTAAACTCCCATCCAGGGGATTTATTTCGTCCCCTGGGAGATAAATCAGGGGGCAAATTTACAGCCCCGGAGGCACCTGCCGCGCTAATGGGCCCTTCATGGAGTGCGCGGCCGGCGGGGGCGCGCGCAGACGGGCGGGGCGCTGGCCAATGGCCTGGCCGCCGGCGCCAGCAGCCAATCAGCGCGCGAGCCGCGCCGGGGGGCCCCCGGTTATCAGCGCGCCCGTCCAGCGCGGCGCCGCTCCGACCGGTCCCGGAGCCGCTGCCGCCGCCGCCCGCTGCCTCCCTAGCATCCGCCCTTGCCGTGCCAGAGTCGCCCGCCCGCCGCCTGCCTGGGCCGTCGGCGCCCGCGCCCCGCGCCACCCTGCAGCCGACGCCCCCGGGCCGCGCGCAAACTTTCCGGCCGGCGGGCGCAGGCGGCGGCGGCGGCGGGGCCCGGATGGGCGCCCGGGGCGGCGGCCGCGGCGCCCATGGACGCTAACCGCCCGGGCGCGTTCGTGCTGAGCAGTGCGCCGCTGGCCGCACTGCACAATATGGCAGAGATGAAGACGTCGCTGTTCCCGTACGCGCTGCAGGGCCCCACCGGCTTCAAGGCGCCCGCACTAGGCGGCCTGGGCGCGCAGTTGCCGCTCGGCACCCCGCACGGCATCAGCGACATCCTGGGGCGACCCGTGGGTGCGGCGGGCGGCAGCCTCCTGGGCGGCCTGCCCCGCCTCAATGGGCTTGCATCCTCGGCCGGCGTTTACTTCGGACCCGCGGCCGCCGTGGCGCGCGGCTACCCCAAGCCTCTGGCGGAGCTGCCTGGGCGCCCGCCCATCTTCTGGCCCGGCGTGGTGCAGGGCTCGCCCTGGAGGGACCCGCGTCTGGCCGGCCCGGGTAAGTGGCCCGCGCGTGGCTGCGGGGTGGGGCGCGGGGTCCAGGTCGCTTTCACCCGCCCTCCTTTGCAGCGCAAGCCGGCGGGGGCCTGGACAAGGACGGCAAGAAGAAACACTCGCGACCGACTTTCTCTGGCCAGCAGATCTTCGCTCTGGAAAAGACTTTCGAGCAGACCAAGTACCTGGCGGGCCCAGAGCGCGCGCGGCTCGCTTACTCCCTGGGCATGACGGAGAGCCAGGTTAAGGTGAGCGCGGCCAGGACAGGGGCGTCCCTCGCGCGGGAAGCAGACCCCGGCCCCCCGCGTCCTGCGAACGGCCGCCCCGGAGGCGCTACTGCTGCGCAGCCCGAGCCTGTTCCTCGCGTCTGTTCGGACGGTGGGTCGACCTGGGCTGCCGAGGGTCGAACCTCGGGCGGCGCTGCTCACGGTCCTCTCCCATCCCCAGGTCTGGTTCCAAAACCGCCGGACCAAGTGGCGCAAGCGGCACGCGGCGGAGATGGCGTCGGCCAAGAAGAAGCAGGACTCCGACGCCGAGAAGCTGAAGGTGGGCGGCTCGGACGCGGAGGACGACGACGAGTACAACCGGCCTTTGGATCCCAACTCAGACGATGAGAAGATTACGCGGCTGCTCAAGAAGCACAAACCCTCGAACTTGGCGCTGGTCAGCCCGTGCGGCGGCAGCGCGGGGGACGCCACATGAGGACGCGGGGGCCAGGCCAGAGCAACCAGGGTACGGGGCGCGGGGCGGCGCCCCGACGTGAGCCGCCCGCGCCAGAGTGTGTATGTATATTTTTGCAGAATAAGTTATAAAGCAGCTCGGCTTGGGCTTAAATATTCTGGGACAGTTCCTCTGCTTGGGTGCAGGGTTCCGCCGCGCGTCCTGGGTGGAATCACTTTGTATAATCAATAAATTATTTAACACACCCGGGTCGGAGCCGCGGCTACCAAGGTTGCACCGCGTGTTTCTTGCGTATCGAGCCCAGAGCAAGGCGCCCCTGAGCGGCTCGTTCCCCGCGAGCGGGCAGCAGGGAAGCTCCTGCCAAGTCGAGGTCTGGTCACCAACCCGAGGGGCCCCTGGTTCTGGCGAAGGTCAGGCGGGGCGGCGGCGCGGGATGGCAGTCCGGCTTCGAGTCCCGCGCCCTGCAGCGCGGAGGCCGTTCACAGGAGTGCGGAGGCTGTGAAGGCTGCGCGTTAGGGCAGCCCGGCCCCCGCCCCTCAGCCACGCGGGCAGGAGCTGTAAGCGCCGTCCGAGGCCTGGGGCAAACTTAGACACACTTGGGGACTCTGGAATGGGCGGGTAAGGGCAGCCGCCCCTGTCCCCCTCGGCCCGTCCCTTCTCTGCAGTGGAGCGCTGAGTGTCTACACGTTATTTCGCCTCAGTGCCGCCTCGTAGGTACGTAGTGAACCACATCGGGTGAAATCAGGTTTGAAATTCTTGTGCACAGCGGCCCTTCAGCTACCATTCTCAGAGACTTCACTGGCAGAAAGCACTATTTCGTTCAAAGTAGGACTGCAGAGGAAAAACCAAAATAATTTGCCTGCGCAGGGACTGAGCGACCCTGAACCTAGTAGAGTCAAGGTTTGAGGGCGGTGGAAGGCAAGACCGGAACCTCGGGTCACCCCGGGATTGACTGCTGGCCCCCAGAGCGCCTGCGGCCTGAGCTGGACAGCGGACCACGAGCACTGCAGCGCCCAGTGGCCCAGCCCAAGGACACAGCGAGCCTGGGCACTTCCCCGGCTCCCAGCACCAAGTAAGTCACTGGGCGCTGAGGCGCTACCAGCGCAGCCTCTGGGGGAAGGCTTTGTAGCTGCATCTTAATGGGCATAACTGTGGAGTTTTAATTAAAAAAAATTAAATGTCAATAATTATAATACTGCAATTGTAAGATTTCTCTTGGAAAGCCTTTTTGAAAATGTGAAAGGAAATATTAGTTTGCTGCTTTTGTCACACGGCGGTACCATCAATTTTCAAAAAGCCGCCTCTTTCAAACCACTGGTCAGTTATTTAAAGGCACCAGGCCTGTTACCCTGTGAGCTTGTCTACTCCAGTTAAGAGCACAGGAATTCCTAGTTTTACAGTTTTGAGGCAAGCAAAGCATTTACACAATCCCATTTTAAATAAATATTGAGGGATAAATCCTTTGCTACTATAATAAGCCCAAAACATTATTTTTCTACTCCCAACTAATGGCTAGATGTTTTTGCCAGTATCGGGTTCAGTGACATTCCAGGAGTCCTAATGAGGGTGTGAGAAGGACCCTCCCCTCACTCAGCATGTCAAAGGTGAGGGGACAATGGAAGGAAGCACAGAGCCCAGGCAGGAGTTTTGTCACCAGGATCAATTTTATTGCTTAGGAACCAGAGCAGTCACTTCCTGAGGCCCTCAGTGACCCAGCCCAACAGCTGAAACCACTGCACAGACTTGCCCTGTGCCCGGACTGTGGCTACTTGGACAGTGGCTGTGGCACTACACAGGCTGACCGTATCATCAGGAACACAGAATCGGCAAGCAGACACCAAACCACTGGCAATGGTAGTGATTTATATAAAAAACAAACATCCATCTAACACCTTCACCCAGTCCAGGAACTCTGTAGTGTTCTAAAGTAAAATCAATAAAACATACATTTGTGTTTCGTCAACAGACTTTCTAATCGCCTTTTAATGCTATACTTAGTGCTAGGAGAAAAATATTTGCAACAAGGTTATTACTTAGGTTGTATGTAGCAGAGCAAGCGAGGAAATGTACAGTTTTGTTTCTCTTTAATATTCTTATATACA
>CAUYON010139258.1:0-28662 GCA_963573935.1 Arctocebus calabarensis
GGGAAAAAAACAATTACTATGGGTACAAACACTAGCAAAATTGAAGTCTATTTATTGAAAAGGCAACAATGAAAAATTATATTCAAACTAGAAAAATGAAGCAATAAGAAAAAGAAAAGAAAAAATCTTTAAGGAAAATGTTGAAATCAAAAATAAAACAACAATAACGAAAACAAACAAACAACAACAAAAAAAGCCTCACAAAACAAAACAAAACCAAGAAACAAAGCAGTATATATATATCTTGGTGATATTGTCTGGGCAAGAGGTGATCTTCTGGGGTATGATATGTTAATCGCAATGTTGATATGGCTGAACAAAATGGAGGAGACTTGAAAGTTTTTTATTAAACATTGGTGAAATAAAATATTTGTTGTTTACTTTTAACATAATCACTAGGCCATAGCTTTAAACTCATTACTTTGTATAATTTTTGCCAGTTCCAAAAAAACTCCTCTCTTCTCAAATATAATGTGGTAGTGGTATGGACTTTGAGGTGAAGAAATAAGCCCACATGAGGTAGGCTCCTACTCTTTTTGATGTCTCTCTTGTTGATGGAGTTTCATTGAGCACAGTTAAAAACACAACTTCGTATTAACCTTTCTTAGATAGAAGCTTAAATGAAAATTGATATTAACCTGTTGGGCTAAATTCCTCTTGGCTACTTCAACTTCCTTGTGGAGCTCTCGCCTTCTCTCAGATAATGTAGTATCATCTTTAGGGATAGCATCAATCTGGAAATCAAAATTTAAGACAGGTTTTTATATAAGAAAACTCTTCAATGCCATGTAGTCAACCCCATCACGTACTTTTTGAAATGGTGGGCAAATGAACAATTCTCAATCTTATAGGAACTGCCTCTTATGCCAAATATTCTTTATAAAGTCATGGCAAAGTAAAAGATGAAGATCTGCTAAAAATCTATGATTCACCAGCTGCAAATATTTTGTTATCAATTATATTAAAAGTAGCTAACATTTATTGAACATAGACTAAGTGCTCAGCAAGGTTCTAAGTACTTCTATGTATGATCTTGTTTAATCTTAATAACCTATGATGTAGGCAATATTATTCCTACAAACATATCTAAGCAACTTGCCTCAGAGGTGCAGGTATATATCCAGTTAGTTGGACACTACATTAGACTGCCCAACTCACAACCTTATACATTGGAAACATGCATATCCTATAACTATTCAAATGATAATTATAACATTTATAAAATGTGAGCTCATTGATGAATAGATTAAAGAAAAACAGAAGCTATCTATTAATAATAAGATGAATAGTTTGCCACTTATACATAGTAGCTTGATTAGTAGTGGGAAAAAGAAAAGCTTTAAAAATTTCTATTACATTTCTGATGTATTGGCTTTCACTTCTATCCTGTGATAGAGTACTTCAGGGAGAAGTCAAGATTTCATTCTATTACTCTTTGTAATCCTGTTAAGAATGAGCTTTTCAGATTTTTTATAATAAAGAAGAAAGCAGAGAGGTTCAGAGAAGACTCAGAGTTGGAGTTTGTTTGCTTGTTTGTTTCTTTGTTTATTTATTTATTTAGAGACAGAGTCTCACTCTTGCCCCAGGCTAAAGTGCAGTGGCACAGCCTACCTCACAGCAATCTCAAACTCCTGGGTTCAAGTGATCCTCCTGCCACAGCCTCCCAAGTAACTGGGACTACCCACCCAGCTAATTTTTTTCTGTTTTTAGTAGAGATGGGGTCTTGTCCTTCTCAGGTTGGTCTTGAATGCCTAACCTCATAGGATCCTCCTGCAATGGCTTCTCAGAGTGCTAGGATTACAGCCATGAGCCAACACTGTACTGGATCAGAATTGGAACTGATCCAAAAGCACATGATTCCAATCTGATATGATTATTTCCTACCGTGACGGCATACACTTTTAAGCATCAATATTGAATATTGGCTAAAACTTGTCCCAAGATGGGAACATCACACTATTTAGTCATTTAAAGGTCACCTAGCAGGAACTTTCTGAGGGACATGCTGCTATTTTAAAATAGTTCAAATGTCTTTGGATGCCCTAGCATCCATGAATCAGTGTATCTTCAGTGGCCCTTTCTGTACTCTTGGGTGCCCTGTGATGTCCTGCTTCCCCTTGTGTCCTACCCTGGACGTCTAGCTGTTGAGAAGCATGCCCTCGACTTTAAGAAGATGAGACATGGTCTTTAAGAAGATGGGAACCTATATAACACATAGAATTTTGTGGTTTTAATGGACAGCACTATAGCAGATCAAAAAAGGGAGAGCTCAGCACAGACTTGAATAATTGGGGCTTGTTACGATGGCTCACACCTGTGATCCCAGCACTCTGGGAGGCCAAGCAGGTGGATTGCCTGAGCTCAGGAGTTCCAAGTTTGGTGTCTCATGCCGATAATGCTAGCACTCAGGGAGGCTGAGGTGGGCGGATTGCCTGAACTTGGTCTTGCTTGGGAGTTTGAGACCAACCTAAGCAATAGTGAGAACCCTTCTCCAAACCTAGCTGGGCGTGGTAGTGGCTACTGCGGAGGCTGAGGCAAGAGGATTAATCACTTGAGCCCAAGAATTTGAGGTTGCTAAGAGCTATGATGCCACAGCACTCTACCAAGGCTGACAAAGTGAGATTGTGTTTCAAAATCATAATAATAAAGATAATAATAATAATCAGAGGAGACTTTATGGAAGAGGTGGGACGTCAATAAGGAACAGATTGATTTCTTCTTCTGGGAAGGCAGGTTAAGGCTTCCTGGACAGAGGAAGTCCAGCAAGTGTCCTGGGTCCCTGTCTAGTTTTCTACTGTGGGTGGGCTGGGAATGAGCAGCTCCTCATGCCCTGCCCCTAAGTGTGGGCACATCTGTACATAAATGCTGAGTGGGACAGGAAAGCTTACAGGGTTTTGACAGAGGTGTGATGAGAGCACACTATCAGACTATGTCAACTAAAGGGTCCTGACAGAGTTTCCTGGTTGGAGGTCTCAACACAGTTTGGTTGTCTGTAGTGTTTTAAAGTACAAACAATACTGCAGTGAATTGTATTCATTTCTGAACTCTGGCTAGCTGCTTCTCTAACATGTTTTCCAATTCTCCATAAACCAGCTCTCCAGTTTCAGGCAGGAATTAGGAATACATGGTTGTGGAAGAAGTCACAAGGTGAGACATTGCCAGGAAACTCTGGGTGCCCTGCCAATAGCGACCCTCCATTTGACCTCTGCCTATCTCTGGGGTCCTCAGACTTCTTTGCATCTGGAAGCAACTATAAGCCAGGAAAAGCCAATGAAATATAAGTGGAAGTCTGCTGAGTAGAGCTCCTGGAAAAATGCCTTTTCTCCTATTAAAAATGCAGAGCCAGCCACGTCCTCCACTGTACACCTTTTACTCCTTTCTGCCTTGTGTGGACTTATGCTTAAAGGTAGAGCAGCCATCTTGCAACCACAACGAAGGAATATACATGTCAAGGAAGACAGAAAGGGGAGCTAGAAGAATCCTGAACTTATTGTTATGTGAAATTCCTGATGTGCCTATCTCTGTTCTTTGTATATCATGAATAAAACAACCCCCTATTAGTGAAGCCACTATAGTTGAGTTTCTGTTACTTGTTGAAACCAACTTCCAAATTGACATACTTTTGAAAGGAAACCTTCCTAAGGTAATCTGGAAAATAGGCTGGAGTAAGACTAACGTCTCCATTAATGTAAGAGGATAAAAAGCTATGAAGTATCAAAGTTCTAATTATGTGGTCTGATGTGACAAAATACATATCATCGCTTTTGAGCCCTAAATTGCATATATTACCAGGTTTTGTAGGCTTGTTTTAGTTCTCTGGTTTGCTTTATATATGTGGCATTTTTCACCTTAAAAATGTGTTTATTAAAGCCAATGACACAACAGAAATGTGTATAATATTAGACATTGTCTGCACCCTACCTCTACTTCAAATGCTGCTTCTCAGGAGTCACTGTTAATAGTGATGGTGTCTGTCCATCATATATTTTCTTTTTTTTATAATTAAATCATAGCTATGTACATTCATGCAATCATGAGGTACAATGTCCTGGTTTTATGTATAATTTGAAATATTTTCATTAAATATTTTTTTTGTGTGTGTAGTTTTTGGCCGGGGCTGGGTTTGAACTCACTACCTCCACTATATGGGGCCGGTGCCCTACTCCTTTGAGCCACAGGTGCCACCCATTCATCACATATTTTCAATGCATAAATAATTCATCAGTAACTTTCATCAAAGTTAAGAAATTAGACTTTATTCTGTTGCTGTAAACATCCCCACTAGTTGATATCGGTGAATCTTAGTTTAATGCTTTGATTTTTTTTTTCTAAAATATTCCAAACTTTCATGGGGCTTGTACCTTACATTTTTGGGAGAGGTTCTCTGAACAATAAAATGCCAGAGTAGGATCAACTGTCTCTGGGGGAAAATAAACTCTGAAGAACTGCTGGAGCCCTTCATGCCTACCTTTTATCTCTTTCCTTTCTGGATTGCATGCAGGTCTGAAATGTTCACTAGAGCTGGGCGTGACTGACCCACTCCTATTTTCAAGTACTGCCAGCTGTGGGCCGTGGCTGGGCTAATTATGAATTATAAGGTCAAAAAGGAAATTAGTCTCTCCCTAAAACTGTACTAGGACAAAAATATAGATTGTTCTTAAAAATCAGTGAAGGAAGAGGATTTTAATACATTTTAATTTCTGTTAGTTTTATATTCTGTGGGTACTGTTTTGTGAACTTAATAGCTTAGTGTCAAAATATAAAAAGCTTTTATTTATTAAAATATGAACAACTTGTGAGCATTCCACTTGAAACTCCCCTTCAGTCCAGGGCCATTCCTTATATATTTTGTGTCCAGCTAGATCAAATTACAGCAACAAGCCTCACTATAAGAAACAGCTTCTATGGGGAAATGAGCAAGGAAGGGGAGTTGAGGGAGGAGGTTGGGGAGGAGGGAGGGTAATTGGTGGGGCCACACCTATGGTGCATCTTAGAGGGGTACAGGCAAAACTTACTAAATGCAGAATAGAAATGTCTTCATACAATAACTAAGAAAATGCCATGAAGGCTGTGTTAAACAGTTTGATGAAACATTTCAGATTGTATATGAAACCAGCACATTGCACCCCTTGATTGCACTAATGTACGCAGCTATGATTTAATAAAAAAAAAAAACACCAAAGTATTAAATGGAAAATTTCAGGAAAAAAAAAGAAAGAAACAGCTTCTAATTAGTTTTTATAGCATCCTATGCTTAAATATAATTAGATAACCAAGGATAACCCTATAGGAGAGGTTTCTAATAAGAAAGAGACAAAAACAAGGAAGAAGAAGGAGAGGAAGAGGAAGAGGAAGGGGGAAGGGAGGAAGCAAGGAAGCAAGGAAGGAAGATAGGCAGGCCAGCCAGGAAAAAGGAACTTAAAGAAAATAAAGTCTATTCAGGAAGAAGAAAAAAGAGATCGGTGAGGTAAGGACTGTGGACAGTGGCTCACACCTATAATCTGAGTACTTTGTGAGACTGATGCAGAAGGATTGCTTGAGCCCAGGAATTTGAGGTTGTAGTGAGATATAACAACACCACTGCACTCTAGCTAAGGTGACAGAGTGAGACCCTGTCTCAAAAACAAACAAACAAAATCCTTAATGAAGTAAGAGAAGATATGAAAGAAAAATAAGGATAGCATAAAAGAGAGAAACATTCAGAAAATAAAAAGCACTCATGGAAATATAAACTACTATAGCAGAATGAAAGAGCAGGAGGATTAGAAGGAAACATTGAGGAAATATCTGTTTTGGTAAGTCAAGAAGACGGGAAAAAAAGGGAAAAGTAAAGATACAAGGAAATCAGAGGACTTCCTGATAGAAGGTTCAACATCTGCATAAAAGGAGTTCAAAAAGAACAGAGAAAATAGAGTGGACAAAATTAAAGAAAATTCAAGACAAAGTCTCAGAACTGAAGGACACAAGTTTCCATATACAAAGAACCCACTGAGTGCCCAGCACAGTGGACACAATGGGAATATCATCGTGAAACTCAAAAATTCTGGAGGCAAGTAAAAGATCCTACAAGCTTCTAGCATGGAAAAAGAATGATTTCAAACAAAGAAGCAATAATCAGAAAGATACCAAGTTGTCTTAAAAGTGACTCCAGAAATTAGACAACAATTGATCAATGCCTTCTTTTGAGGGAACATTATTTCCGACCTTAAGTTTCGCATCCAATTCAATTATTATCTCTATGGCTACTGTGAGGATGAACTATTTTCCTGCCATGCATGATCTTCTGACATGCATTTTCTGACACACAAGAAAAATTACTTAAAAAATTACTTTCCCTTCACATTTTCTCAGGAAGCCACTGGAAGGCATGCTCCCCTCACAAAAAGAAAGAAAGCTAAGCGAGCAAGACAGAAGAGGTCCTTGAAAGAGGGAACCTAACTCAGAAGAGAGGTGAAGAGTGTTACCAAGATGAGGGCGTGCGGCTCCTAAGAGGAGAGCAGGGGAGTGAGCATGGAGAGAAATGAGGCAACGTGGTAACAAGTCAGAGGCTGAGGAAGAGAAACGCGGCCCCTGACTTCCAGCAGCCAGTCTCGTGCCAGCCCCAGGTGTTCCGTTGAACATAAACAATTCCAGAAAACATCAATTTCAGACAAAGCCACTCTGTGATCATGATGGATCAAGACAAAAATGAGAACACTTTCTGTGTTTGAACACAAGACAAAAACATGAGCGCTGTCAAGCCACAAAATACCATACATTCCCACACGCAGCTGCCTTTATCAGTCACAGCCATCTGCCTCCATCTGGTCTTTGCTCTTTCTTGGTTAGATTTATTAAGATATTCAACACAGAATTACTCTCACTTATCTCCCAAATCACACAACCTGAGTGTAAATCCGATAAGTCCTTCTAACACCCTGTAGGGACACTCATTGCAATCTTTCCTGGCATGGTCCTCCTGGGCTGCGATGTGCAATAAACTCAGCTCATTCAACTATAGGGGTGTGCCTGTTGGTCTGACGAGAAGTCACTGACAAAGCTTAGGAGTGGTTTCTTCAAAAAGATTAAATGGATGGGTTAGCAAATGTGCATTAGTATACTGAGAGGAGATTTATACAACTGGAAAAGAGTTTGGGATTGAACTAATGCTAAGTGCACAGAAAGTACACAAATGCCTAAGAACACAAGAGTTCGTAAGGAAGAGTAATTATATATTACATGGCTCAGGTGTGAGTGGCCTTTACATGTTCATAACAATGTAAACATCAAGTTCTAAACTAACCAAAATTATGGCATGAGATAATTAGATGTGTGGAGGGACAAAGAATGTATATGTGGTGAATGGGGTCTAAAAGACAGTCAGATCCTCATCTTTTACAGTGAGAAGTTTAATGATCAAGTCTAAAACCAAAAACTCAAGTAGCAGCATTGTAAACATGTTGCTCAGGGTATGAAGCTATACCAAAAGAATCAGCTGAAGTAATAGCACTTGATTAGGAACAGGAAATACATGGGAAAACAGGTTTTTTAAATAAATTTCAGATTAATATGAGGGCACAAATATTTAGGTTACATTGTTTTCATTTCTAAGGTAAAGTTCAAGTTGTAGTTGAGCCCTTCACTCGGGGGAATGCTGAACATTTTCACATTGTGCACATTAGGTGAGATCCCACCCTTCACCCTCCATCCCCCCAACCTCTTCCTTTCCTCTCCCCTCCTCCTTGCTAGACTATACTTGTGTTTTGTCTTTCCTATGGGTGTGTTGTTGTTTATATATTGGTTTCATATTAGTTCTGAGTACACTGAATACTTTCTTTCCTACCTGGAAAATTTTTTATTTTTTCCAGAGCAGACATCACTAATCAACCACAGAGCTCTAGATAAGTCAGCCCTGGTCCTCAGTATCCTTTGCAACACTGTCACTATCGGGAGCTACAACGAAACTAGTGGGACTGACTAGTTGAGATGAAACCTACTTGCTTCACATGATCTTTGATTTCTCCCAATTCTTTCATTACAAGATAATGTGAAATAAGGATACACTAAATTTCTTGAGTAGGTGACACATGAAGAATGTTAATTTGGTAGCAAAATGGAGGGCAGATTGGACATGGAAGGAATTGAACCTATGGAGAACAACAGCTGGTAGGCAGCTGCAGTCATTCATGAAATACAGAGTGAGTACTGAGAGACATCTCAGGAGTTCCTCAATGGGCTCTGAGGATGCCATCTTCTTTGTGGGAATAAAATAGTCATATTCACTTAGCTTTTCAAAAAGTTTGTATATATAAAGAAAGGGAAGCAATATTTATTGAGTATCTTCTTTGTACCACACAATTTCCTATTTATAATCACTCTTATTTCTTGCAATAATTGCAGTTCAAACCTTTGGAAACACCTAAAATATGGAGAAGTTCAATGGATCTAGAATCTCAGCCTGATTCTACCTGACTCAGCTAACTCTCTCCTCCTAAATCTCTCTATAGTGTGTTGTCACAATTCCCTTGAATACTGGAGGTGAGTCATGAAGACAGAAAAATGCAGAATCACTTTTAAATCAGGGCAAAGAGAGATGAAATCTCTAGAAAACCAAATAAAGAAAAATTGTAGCATAAGTAAGGTGTCATATTTGCTCGGCAAGAGAATTTTGTTATTGTTATTGTCACCACCTTGGACATGATCTTATGTTTAGACATACAATAACTTTATAGATTCATGATATTCTAATACTTAAAACATGATGGTGAATATTAGGGCAAAATACCAGGAGTCACTGTCTTATTTCTTTTCAGTTCTAAATGGAAATTAATAAGACCCATGTTTAAATGTAAAGGAATGTTGGGAAGTATAATGTTATTACATGAGAGTATAATGTCCTTGATTAAGGAATCCTCCTGATTCCAGCTTGTCATTCCAGCCCACATGGTCATTAGAAGGTCTGATGGTTTTGCCTTACTCCAGCAATGTCTGCCTGCCTTGGCAGGCCCATCTTCCACTCGCTATGCCTAGAGTTGACAAATGCCCCAGGGAGGAAAAAGGCCATCCATCTCTGCTCACCAAGAAATGACTATGCATTTGTGGAAAGTAATTCTATGTTTTATAAAAATATATGATTTTTAGGGTTTTTTCTGGCTGTTATGCAAGAAAATATGGTCCATCATAACATTTTATGTGTTAATTAGAAGTAGAGCTATCAGAATTATATTTTATATTACTTTTATGTGTTCTCCCTATGCTACTTAATCCAGATTTTCCATTTGGTATGTGTCATCTTTTAGAACCAATCTTGTGATTTTTATCAATGTATAACCATTTGTGAGATCACCAACAAGCATTAATCTATGTGACAAATTATCTTACTGCTTCTATTTAGGTTACCTTATTCTTCAATTTTAATGGGAATTCTTTGTTGATTTGGCATAAGAAGTATATTTAACAGATTAAATTTACTCCTGGAATCAACAAGGTAGATTATTAAAAGCAGTAATAATTTTTATTATATTGTTTAAATAAATCTTAATGGTTATTTGTTCAATAAAGAAGAATTGTTTTTATCAATACAAGCGGCACTTGCTGGTTTTAAGAGTCTCCTACTCATCACATTTAGGTTTCCATCGATACTTTAAAGAGATATTGTCTCTCCTATTTACTATCAATCTCACTGTGACTGAAATGGGATGGCCACAGGGTCTATGTTTGCCCAAAGTTCCAACTTAACATTTTAATGCCCTTAGGCCTTGTTGTAAGAGGGAGTAGCTTATAGTAAAACAACACTTCCAACACAAATAATTTTGAAATTTGGGTTAAAAATGTTTGAAGACATTGTAGAGGTAAATAGAGTTAGTCTTCAAAGGTTCTAGCATTGACTGGAAAGTAGTAAAGTATTAATTTATACTGGATTCTAATAAATCAAGGATGACTTTTGTTATCCTTAGGGTTAGTAACCACCTAAAGAATAGAAATAGAACACAAAACTAACTAATGCAGTCCAGGCATAGTGGCTCACACCTGTAATGCTAGCACTCTGGGAGGACGGGGTGGGTGGATTGCTTGAGGTCTTAGAAAAACTAGCCAGGTGTTGTGGTGAGTACCTATAGTCCTAGCTACTTGGGAGACTGAAGCCAAAAGAATCTCTTTACCCCTAGAGTTTGAGGTTGTGAGCTATGGTGCCGCAGCACTCTACCTAGGGCACAGAGTGAGACTCTGTCTCAAAAACCAAACGAAACAAAATGAATTAATACTTATCTAAAATGAGAAAAACAAAAATGCAAAACTTTAATTAATATAGAAGAAAATATAGGAGAGAAAAGGAACATAAAACAGGACAAACAGAAAGCAATAGTAATATCATAGCTATAAGGTCAAGTATATCTACAATTACATTAAAGGTTAATTTTAATGCTCTAAGGACAAGAACTAAAAAGCAGAACTTAATGGGCCAGATTTTGAAAAGTATATGCTATATATGAGGGACACACAGAAGAATGAAAGTAAATGGATGACAAATTAAATCCCATGCAAAATCTAACCCCCCCAAAGCCAGTGTAACTGATATTATCAGACAAAAATAACCTTTTTAAAGGCAAAAAGCATTACAGAGTTAAAGAGATTTCAGAGCAATAAAACTACATCTATCTGCTGGAACTGCAATAAAACTATTAAAAAGATAAAAGAAACACAAGTAACTGTTACATTTATTTTGCAAAAGGGTAAAAAACACATTCTCCTTTACTGAGATACAAAGATTAAAAGTAAAAGATGAGTGCCATCTGACAGCAAGTCATTTATAACACTCACAACCCTGACCAGTTTTTTCACACATTGCTTAAGGTTGGTCTTTCAGACAGGACGGGCTAAACGGTGCTACAGGCATGAACAACCTCAAGAGTCCTGGCTTCAAACAGCAAAAGCTCTTCCGTACAAAGGCTGTGGCCCGCTGAGATGAGACTCAGAGATGGCTGCTCACTCAGAATTCCTGGCTGCTCCCATTTTCAGCACCTTTTTATCATCATGTCCTTCCACAATTGTGACAAGAGCGGGAAAAAGAACTAGAAGGTCCCGTACTGGGAGTTAAATGTCCCAGACTGGAAGAGACATGGGCCACTTCTGTCCACAGTCTGTCGGCCGCGACTAGTCATATGACCTTGTTCAAGTGCAAGGGGAGGAAGGAAGTCTAAACTTCCCACGTGCATAGAAGGAGAGGGAAGCAGGTGCAAGTTAGAATCACAGGTGTCTACCACGTGGGAAACGCCTGTGTAAAATATCTCCGAGAGCATGGCAGTCCTGCAGAGCTGCTGCATCTCAGGGACTGACACCTTCTTCACCAAAGGAGGCACTGATCGAAGCTCTGGCACAGGCTGCAGCCCCTGCAGGATCCTCTGCCTTTCGGGTAGCGCTTTGTCATTTAGCATAGGAAGTGCCATCTCGGGGGAAGTCAGAAGCAATGGGACCGAACCCGCTCCCTGGGGCACCCAGAGGTACTACGCAGGTAACAGCCATCTTGAGTACCCTGACTGGAGTATATACCTCTGCACAGAATTGGCTGGGCAGCCTGGCACTGGGTTCTGGATTGTCCTGGAGGTGCAGGGCACTGACCAGGACATTGTGCTGGATCTGGCTCTTTCAACTGGGAAAGATAGTGACTGGTTTGGCCCTACTCTGCCATGAGCCCTCTGGTTCTTCCAGAGCTGCATGACATGATTGCTTCCCCAGGCCTTGCTGATGTCTGATCCAGATAAGACATTTCTTTTTTTCATTGTTGTGAGATAGAGTCTTAAGCCCCCTGGGTAGAGTGCCATGCATCATAACTCATAGCAACCTTCAACTCTTGGGCTCAAGTGATCCTCTTGCTTCAGTTTTTCTATTTTTAGTAGACACAGGGTCTCGCTCTTGCTCAGGCTGGTCTTGAACCTGTGAGCTCAGGTAATCCACCCACCTCAGCCTCCCAGAATGCTAGGATTACAGGTGTGAGCCACCACGCCCGGCTGGACATTTCTATAATCTGGGGCTAACAAAAGGAGATCGAAAAGCATTATAGGACTACAGATTCTATAACAGGCTTGATGCATTTGAAAATTATCTTTTCTCTGACGCTTTTCTTCCATTCCTCTATGGATAGGAAAAACAACTTCCTAAAATATTTTTACTTCAAACGATAGAACTGAGCTTAAAAATCAGATAGTGGTTTACAGCACTCACCTCTAACAGAAGCCGTTGATGCATTGCTTGAGTTTGAGTGAGTGCATCACAGGACACTTTTAAGAGGAGTTCCACCTTTTTTAAATTTCGAATATCTCGTTCTTTCTCTCTTTGCTTACGAGAAAGTTCATCATGGTAGTTCTGTTTGTCAATGATACTGTTTCGTAAATTGAGATCCAAGATTCCTCTGTTCCAAGTAAAAGGGGAAATGAAAGTGATGTGTCATCAGCTGTCCTACTGTGTTTTTCTAAAGTTAGCATGCTTAGGATATACATACGTAGTACTGAGCAATTCTCATGTTAGAACCATACATAGTAAATAATGTCAAAAGCAATTAGGTTTATGAGTTGGTATCATTTAAAGCTGCAGTCTTATAAAAAAAGTCCTGAATGTAATAACAGACTGGCAGAGACAGAAGCCCTCAATTTCCTTGAAATTTTAATTAAAAATTAAATTAGGACATAAACTCTCCTAGAGAATCAATGAAATCAATGAAATTGCTCCCATTAGGAAAAAGTCAAGATTAGCTCAGAAATACCATTCATTTGTTGGTAAAATCTTTGAACTTTATAGCACACTCCACTGTGCTTCCCAGAGGCACATTTCAGAAACTTACAACGTGCAACAGATTTTGTCTGTAAAATTTGGTCACAGAGAATTGAGGAAAATGATGAGTAAAGGATGGAAGAAAGACTTTAAAATGCTTTATCTGATAATACTTGTTTTATTAATTTATTTAGGAGACAGACTAGAGTGCAGTAGTGCCATCATAGCTCACGGTGACCTCAAATTCCTGGACTTCAGGGATCCTCCTGCCTCAGCCTCCCAAGTAGCTGGGGCTACAGCAGCATAGCTGTATGCCTACTTTTATTTTTTTTTTGTAGCTATAAGGTCTCAGTATTGGCCAGACTGGTCTTAAACTCTTGAGTTCACATGATTCTCCCTCCAAAGTGCTAGGATTATAGGCATGAGCCCCTGCACCCAGCCTGTTAATATAAATATTTTATTAATGGTAAAAATAGATATAAAATTATTTAAGAATGTTTTTTGAATCAACATAAAACTGTTTGAGATTATGTTTTGAATCCTCAAATATAAGTTGAAGAGAACTTTAGATGACAGAACATACATACATGCAACTAACCTTTCACTTAGTGAAGCTACTTCGTTCTCTCTGGTTAATTCCAATAGCTTGACCAATTGGCTATATTCCCGTTCTTTGATTTCAAGTAAGGCTCGTTTGCCTTCAACTTCCTTTATGACATCCTCCTTTTCCTCCATGACAGTGCTGATTTTGGTTTCAACTTTCTTTAGGGACTCATTTAGGTCTTTTAATTCAAGTTCCAAGATAATTTTTTTCTTTTCCATTTCTCTGTAGGGACACACACGTAAGATTGCCTTAACGTGGCCGCATGTTGTCCTTACCTATTCTTACTTCCTACCCAGGCAGAGGAAGAGCTAGTCATAAATGCAGTGATCTCAGAAGGGAGTATCTCCACTGAGTGCCACTAAAGGCAGACATTTGTCCAGCCTCTCTACTTTCTGCCCAGATCCCAATTGCTACTATTGCCTCTGATTCTATTGCCTCATCCTGACTAGCCTCGTGGAACGAACCTGAATTTCTCAACTTTGGTGCTGGTGAGCTTGGGTTTTAAAACTGTTACTAGTGCCTGCTTCATTATCCTTTCTTCTTTTAAGGTCAGTTACCGGAACAATTATGTTATTTTTCTATATCTTCACTTTCTCTTTTTTGGTTCCTCTAAACCCCAAGGATTTCCTCAAATGACATACATGTGCATCCAAATCTCCTCTGAATGTCTGGGGGTGTCATTCCTGTGACTAGTAGCAAAGTGAGGAGGTGCCATCATTTGGGCTTTAGGCTGCTGGCTGACACACTTCCAGACCATGAAATTCTAATCAGTTCAATAATTTATTCCTTAAATTTAATTGAAGGAATAAATTATTCCTTCTGTTAAAGTCAATTGAAGTTCTCCATAAACATATAATGTATAAGTTGGAAAAAGACTCTTGGCCCACGATTAAGACATAAATGTTATGAATCATAGTTATTTGCTATGTTATTTTCTTTTACAGAACTTTATATACATAACCTAGACAGGGCCCAAAGCTGATATTTCTAAAACTGCAACAGTAATTCCATGTCTCCTCTGGTCAGAACCCTTGTTCAGTGCACACATGTAACTGGGGCTGGGAGGGATTCAAAAAGAAATATTAACTCCTACACTTTTTTGCGTGTCATTTTCTCTATCTCTTTTCCAATTTGTACAGGAACAGTTTGATGGTAGGCCACTTCATCCTAGAAAACAAATGGAATCACATTAAATCATGTAATCTTAGACTAGCAGCATTTAAGACAGGCGGGATCTCATCTAATGTGCACATTGTGAGGGTGAATAACCGGCCCCCTGGGTGAGGGGCTCTTCTACAAATGGAACTTTACCCTGGAAGTGAGAACAATGTAACCAAATATTGTACCCTCATATGAATTTGAATAAAGTTAAGTAAATTAAATATGAGAGAAAGACTACAATACCTAGAATTCTTACTATTTGCTTTGTGTGCTTTAATTATTCCATTAAGCATTCACAATGACCTTATAAGACAGTTATATTTGTTACTATTTTAAGGAGGAGGTAACTGAGTGTAACAGATGCTGTTGGTACTCTGCTAAGACTCCCTTTATGGAGGAACAGATGCTACTTTATTGACAATGGAATTATGTCCCAATAAACCCATCATAAGTTGAAAATATCCCAAGTCAAGAATGCATTTATAGGTTACCACCCTAACCTATCCAGATCACAGCTCAGCCTAGCTTACCCTAAACATGCTCAGAATACTTAGATTAGTCTACAGTTAGACAAAAGTCATCTAACACAAAGTCCGTGTATAATAAGGTAGTGTATTATCTCCTGTAATTTGTTGAACACTGTACTGAAGGTTAAAAGCCGAATGCTTGCGTGGGTACTTGAAGTACAGTTTGTACTGAATGCATATCGCTTTTGCACCATTAGAAAGCTGAAAAATTGTACACTGAACCGTGGTAAGTTGTGAACAGTCTGTACACCTGTCCCTCGGGTACCGCATGGGTGACAGCTGACAGTTCATGCTTGGTCTCCTCTCTGCTGGGTTGCCGCTAGCTGAGTAGAGTGGCCTTGTCAGGGAATAGAAGGGGGTTAGAGGGGAGAGGGGCAAGCTGGGACCAGTCGTTCCCTGATGTGGGGATAAACTTGCCTCCATGTGGTGCACTTCATGAATTCACGACTTCTCTACAGGAGCAGGTTGAGACCACAGTTCTCCTGAAACTGCATTTCGGCCCAGCTTCTTCCCCGGCTCTATCCTGCTTCCTTCGGTCCTCTATAAGGTTCTCCTTAAGCTCTCCCTCAATCAGTACTTTTCTGGGGCTCTGCTTCTGGGGAAACCTGCCTAAGACTCATGCTATGAGAAGTTAAATTATGTTCCCAATGTCACACAGCTAGTAAGTGGCAAGGGCACAAGTAAAAGTCAAGTTTGTGTGACATCACTTTCCATCATGCTCTGTGGAGTCATGGAAGCTTCAGTTTAAGGCAGAAGACTCTTATGTCCATGGCAGAGGACGCAGAAAAGAGTCCCCTTCCTGCCTAACAATCCCGGGATTGTGAGGCCTGGGGTAATCATGTTTATGGAGGTTGAACACATCACTGCAGTGTGGTAGGGTGAGACATTTCTCTGTGGGATCTTGCTCCATCCTGGGGAAGATCCAAATTTTGTGAGGCTGAAATTTGTACAATTTGGAGGGCCATCTTTAAGAAAAATAGGAAAAAATTACAAATGCTAAATTGGTACAGAGCCTTAGAAGAGGTTTCATGTACGTGACGGGCCTGGTAAGCCCATCCCTACGTCTGTGTAGCAGGTGGGCACATCCTGGCCAAGAGGTCAAAGTATAGCATGATTATCCTCTAAGCCACTGAATCTCAGAGACTACTTTTTAAACTACTCTATGTTATTTAAATAGTTTTGAGAATTATACATTTTGAAAAATAAAATGAATTGTAATTCATTATCTTCTAAAACATACAGGATTCTCATCACTTTTACGGTGAAAGGAAGTGAAGTGGAATCAGACAAGGATAAGGTCACACCAATAGACACAAGAGGTTAGGACATTTGATCTCCAAGAAAGCAATTTTCTACTGTGATGCTCATTTCTAATACTGAGAAAGGAGTGGTGAGGACTGGGAAGAGTTTTCCCCAGGGTCAGGGCTCCAAGTTAGAGTAACAGTCCCAAACATCCAGAAGTTCTTTGTGTCCCAGAGCCTAGGTTTGGTTTGGTGGGATTCACCACAACACAGCACATTCCTGACTGTGTGAAAGTCCTTCTTTGTCAAACCTACCAGGTTAGTCTTACTACCCATGCTTTTTTAATTCCATGTGGGTACAGTGTTTAAATATTTGTGAACTGAAGTGGCACACCTTTAGGGTGACCTGATATTCCAACAAATCTTCTAGTTCCTTCTGTTCCTTTAGTAATTGCTTCTGTTTAGAGGACAAATCTTCCCGTAAATTTTTAATTTCTAATTTCTTCTGTAGTACTTCCTTACGTAATTCTTCAGTGCTTTCTTTCACTATCTTCATCTTCTTCTCCATTTCCTTTAAAAGTTAAGAAAATGATCAGGTTGTATAGTCTGAGCAAACATCTACTTGAAAACTGAATTAAAATAATTTCATTCACCATTTTGATTATATTTGTTTTGAGGTCTGCAAATGATTTCTCAGAGTTAAATGTAACTTATGATCTCTCACATCTTCAATAAAGGCGTGACAATTACATTGCATGTATAATGAATATTTTACATTAGATTAGAATTCTTTTTTTTTTGAAATAGTGTTCTTTTCTATCTTCCTATATTTTAAATGTTTTTTTCCTGAGTTAATTTCTATTTCATATCAAAAAAGAGTGAAAATATCCAGTCTGTTTTCTAGTAGCTTTGTGCTGTGACAAAATCTGATGCAAATAATCTTTGCATATCTTGCTTATAGTTAACTTGAGTCACATTGGAACTAAAGATAAGGGTGTTCATATTTGGAATATTCAACTCGTCACACTCCTTAATCTCCTACTTTCTTATTACTATTACTGTTCTCCTAAGTGCCCTCTACTCCAGACTCAGTACATTTTTATTTCCCATGTGTGAGTATCCAGGGAATATTTAACTTAGAAGAGAAGCTTTCTTATACTCAGAAAATCTACACATTACTTTGGAGTCTCAGCTACTTAGGAGGCTTGAGACAGGAGGATTGCTTAAGCCCAGGAGTTCAAGGCTGTAGTGAGCTGTAACCTTCTACTCTATACTATACTCCAGCCTGGGCAGCAGAGCAAGACCCTGTCTCTAAAAAAACCCAAACCAACCAACCAACCAACCAACCAACAAACAAACAAAAAACAGATACAGAAAGTCTATACATTACTAACATAAACTAAAAATAAAATCTAAACTCCTAAGCAACTCCTTTTACTGACTGAACATACTCTCTCTTGGCCAAAGGTCACCCCTCAAAAAAAAAAAAAACAGTTAAAACTGAGTTCCTGGCCATGACAGGAAAGGAAGTCAGACATATGTCCTAATACCCCTGCTTTTTTGACGTTTAGAAACAACAACTGATGAGTATTTATGTTAAAATAGACTGACAAAGACAGACAAATTTATTTATCTGCCATAAACAGATTCTTTATGGCAAGAAGATACCAAATTATAAACTAGACCTAAGGCCATGCTATAGTAAGAGCTATAACAAAATAATGTTTTTAATTGACAACCACAGAATCCTTTTTTTCTTCTGGAAACAAAGCAGATTTCATCCAAGGCAAGGGTTAAGTCATACCTTACAATCTATAAAATCTAGTTAAACAGGTCTCTCTCCCTCTTTTTCTTTTTTTCTTACTGGCATGCTGTCATGTGACGGATAACAGACACCTTATTGGGAGCATTCCTTCCTACTGACTCCAAATTTTTATTTATTTTGTTTTATTTTATTCTATTTTATTTATTTATTTTTTGAGACAGAGTCTCACTTTGTTGCCCTTGATAGAGTGTCATGGTGTCACAACTCAGAGCAACCTCAAACTCTTGGGCTTGAGCAATCCTCTTGCCTCAGCCTCCCAAGCCCACTATAATGCTCGGCTACTTTTTTTTTAGAGACAGGGTCTTGTTTCTGCTTAGGTTGGTCTTGAACTCCTGAGCTCGGGCAATTCACTACCTCCTCAGCCTCCCAAGGTGTTAGAATTACAGGTGTGAGCCTGGCTTACAGTCATGCCTGGCTGACTCCAAATTTTTAGATGAGATTTAATACTCTCAACCAATTGACATCTAAAGAATCCCTAGACCCACGTATAAGTGATAAGCTCCTCTTTTTAGATGCCTCGCCTTTTTGGGTTGATTCAATGTATACCTTGATTTATGATTTTTACTTATAATTCCTGTTTCCCTAAAATATATAAAACCAAACTATAACTCAACTGCCTCAGGCACACTTTCTCAAAACCTTTTGAGACCGTGTCTTCCAAGGCCACAGTCCCTCATATTCAGCTCAGTAGAAGATACTTTGCCGAGTTTGGTTTTTTCTATTAACTCTAATGGCTAAGTGGATAATCCATTTAGCTTGCTCAGAGCATTTTTGCGTATCTCCCTCCTTCCACTGATGCTATAAGAGAGTAAAATTAGCGAACCCATAACGTGGAACTAAAATTCAAAGTGCTTTTTCCTCTAAAATCTGTATTGCAAATGATGGTTAGGTGCGCTTACATAGAATTAATAGTATTTTACCTTATGCCAAGTAAGTTTTTATGGGCTGCCTTGGAATTAAACCACCATCAACATACCTTTGAAATATCGGCAAGTGGAAGCAAAGTGTGACGATCTTTCCATTTACTGTCTATGATAAGTCACAAAATATGGCCACAAATTCCTCCCATTCTGCAGTATAAGCAGGCCCTTTTGCAAGGTGTCTTGATCATTCTTCCCACTAAGAAGTAGGACTGTTTTCTCTACTTAGCCACCATACTTGCCTTGGCTCATGAAATGTTGCCAAAAATGATTTAAGCAGAGTCTCAAAAAGTTATCATGTATTGGGGTTCGCCCTCTCTTGCAGCTGAAAAGCCTTCCATCATCAAGTGACCCACTAGTGACATGTGACCTTAGACCAACCACCCTGCCGACCAGCTGACATATGCATGAAGCCGTCTTAGACCACTCAGTCTCAGGGGACCAGCTCAGACCAGAATAATCCAGAACTGTGAAATAAATAGTGCTGTTTCAAGACTCTAAGTCTGGGGATGGTTTGTTATGCAGAAATAGATAAGTGATACATCAGTATAGAATTTTTTTGGTGATAACTTGAGGTATTTAGAAAGCATGGGGAGAACACCTATAGCAAAATAATGTTCTTAAGTGCCAACCACAGAAATCTTTTTTTCTTCTTGAAACAAAGCAGATACTAGCCAAGTAACCATAGTATAAACTCCGTGCCCAATGGCCACGGCCTACGAATAGGCACCACTTATTCCTACTCCAGAAGTTGTGCGGAGGTCCTTTCAGCATCACTTGCACTTGAGACTTTTCAATCTTACAAAGTCTCAGGGTATGATTGCTGCGATTAACATTAATATTTATAAAAAGGGATGTTTGAATCCAGCCATATTTCACAACCTCTGGATATCTAAGACTTACTCCTGGCTTAGGTATCTTCTCAAATTCTTTTACCATGAGGCTTTTTTCTTCCATTAAGCTGCCAAAAAAAAGCAGAAAAGTCAAGTTTGACAAAGTATAAAAGAATGAGGTCTTTCTGTATTAATAACTTCCTATTTTTTCTCTTCAGGATGCCCTTCCCACACCTGTCTGCCAGGAAACCTGGTTTCCATTCCTATGATGCTTTCCTGACTCCCACAGGCCACTGAGGTGCTTCCCTCTCCCCCACAGCACTCCCACGACGCTGTGCACAACCGCCTACTGGAGCAGTTATCTCTGCCTCCCCTCAGGCCTCAGGCAGCTTCTGAACTGGCTTCTATTTTTTCTTTGCAGTTTTTGGCCGGGGCTGGGTTTGAACCCGCCACCTCTGGTATATGGGGCTGGAGCCCTACTCCTTTGAGCCACAGGCACTGCCCAAGCTGGCTTCTTTATGTAACTGGCAACCTACCATAAACTCTGATGATCTCCTACCTTGCCTGCCACCCTCTTTGCCCATTAAAGTCAATTCTCCACCCAGCACCACGGTGATCTTTTAACAACGTAAGCAAGATCACATAACATCCTTGCTTGATAAATTCCCATCATACCTGGACCAAAATTTAAATTCTTTCCCAAGTCTGCATGGCCCAGCATAGTCCGCTCTCCAACCTCACTGCCTGCTATCACCCAGCTCCAGCCGCACTGGCCTTCTTTTTTTTTTTTTTTTTTTGTAGAGACAGAGTCTCACTTTATCACCCTTGGTAGAGTGCCGTGGCATCACACAGCTCACAGCAACCTCCAACTCCTGGGGTTAGGGGATTCTCTTGCCTCAGCCTCCCTAGTAGCTGGGACTATAGGTGCCCACCAAAACACCCAGCTATTTTTCTGTTTTGCAGTTCGGCTGAGGCTGGGTTTGAACCTGCCACCTTCGGTATATTGGGCTGGTGCCCTCCTAGATGAGCCACAGGCGCAGCCCCACACTGTCCTTCTTGCCAACCTTGTTCTTGCCTCAGAGACTTTGCCCTCTGTGATCTCTCCAATTTGGCGTGCTCTCTGCACAGATCTTTGCATGGTTCACTCCTTACTTCATGTGGTTCTGTATCAGGTGTCAACTTCTCACAGAGGTACCTGATCATCTTATGTGAAACAGCATCAATGCTCTTCACTCTCCTTGTTCTTCGCTACCTGAATGTGTTTATTTCCTTACTAGAAAACTGACCTCTCTGGGTACCACTGCATCATCTCCTTAAAATGTGCTGGCACAGAGCTGGCATCCAAAAAATGTTTATACAAATAAATGGCATGACTGAAATGAGTTTTATTCTCATTTTCATTAATTGAAGTCAAACAATTGATATGCTAAATGACATAAGGCCATGTATACGGACATATTAATATATCCTCTCTTGGAATGATCCATTGCGTCACATTTTTCTGCATCCATTAGAGAAAAACCTCATGGAAATTATTGAAGACCTCACAGTTCAAAGGTGTGGAGAAGGGTTGTTCCTTAAGAGCTCAGTTTCAATTTTGTATGATAATTATACTCTTGAGGCTTAACATTAGAGAGGAACATCGCAGAATCAGGGAATGTTACAGCCAGAGGAAACTCTACAGGACCCAGATGTAGTAGGGATGAGGACTTTCAAGGGATTAAAAGAGCATTTCAGGTGAAGAACAGATATAGAGTAGAAAGTATTAAACTCTGTTATGAACGTGTAAGAGCAGGTGTCCATAACCTGTCTTTACTTCTCTGTTCACATTATTTGGCTGCGTTCATAAGGATGTGCCTTTGACCTTATGACAGACACCTTGCCATGTGTTCATCCTACCACTTTCCCTTCCTGGACACAGAGGGAAACATTTCACAACCTCCCTTCCATCTGGATTAGGGCCATGGGCCTATTTCTTGCCAATGGAAGGTGAGTGGAAGTAAATATCAAATGTCTTCCCCTGCCGTGTTGAACTTGGAAGGCATGTTGTTCCAGTTGGCAAAACTGAAGGATGGAGAAAGCTACGTGCCTTGTGCTGGACTGTGCTGTGAGCCTGAGCCAGAAACAAACTTTTATTACACTATCCCACTGAGATTTTAAGATTGATTTGTTATTGTTACATAGCCTAGCTGAAGCCTAACTTCTTTCCTTATGGTCTGTGCTGTTTCATAGATTCAATTATAGGGATGACTTACAAATTCGTATCTCTAGCTCAGAATATGCCTGAAGCTACAAATTTTTATTTTCAGTTTCTGATTGTGCAAGTCCAGCCATGTGTGCCAAAACCCCCTGAAACTGAAACTCATTATCTCCCCCTCTGAAGCCTACTGCTTTTCTACTCCTTCTTTCAATAATGGTATTTATTCTCTTAATGTTCAAATTGTAAGCATGAGAGTCATTCCTGAAGCCCTTCTAAATCCTTGATTCTTTTAAGATTTTTTTTTCTTTGTCTTTAGTTTTCAGGTTTTACTGTGACACATTTGGAATACATTTCTCTGGATTTACCCCCTTTGGGGTACATTGAGCTTTTTGAATCTCTGGGCTTATTTTTTCACCAGATTTAGGAAGTTTTCTGCTATTATTTCTCCAGTTTTCTTTTTTTTTCAATCACCACACCTCTTCTCTCTTTGTGCAACTTCAATGACATGAACTAAATCTTGTGTTATTGCTCCATGGGTGCCTAAGGTTCTGTTCATTTTTATTCAACCTTTTTTCTGTTGTCAGATTGGATAATTTCTATTTACCTTCAAGTTCATTGACATCTGTCATCTCTAATTCCGTCTAGTTAGATTTTTGAACTAGATATTAGTTGTGTCTTTCAGTTTCAAGTTTCCATGTAGGTCTTCTTTATATGTTTTACCTATTTTCTGAGATTTTCTAATTTGTGTTCATTAAGAAAGCATCTGAAATTATTGAAGTATTTATATAAAACCTGCCTTTCAAACAGATAATTCAAACATCTGTGCCATCTCAGTATTAGTATTTGTTGACTGCCTTTTCTCATGCAAGTTTCTATTTTCCTGGTCTTTATATGTGAAAAATTCTGAATAATACAATGGACATTCTGAACATTAAATAATGGTATTCTGGGTCTCTGTTAAGTTCTATGACAAATGTTGCTATTTTTGTTTTAGCAGACTTTGTCAGGGTCAGGTCAAAGGGTTAGGCAACTTTCTGGGGCTATGATTTCAGAATCAGTTCAGTTTTCATCACTTTTGCAGTGTCACGCATGCAGATCTTTTCTGCATGACACTGGCAAGTTTGGGACCTGGGAAGTGAATCATCTTATCTTAGTTCTCAACTTTGACAAACTAGTTAAGGGTCAGATTCACAAATGCACAGCTTCAGGGTCAGCCCAGAAATTCAGAGGAAAATTACTGCGTTTATTTTTACAAGCTCTTTCTTCTCTGGTAGCTTTTCAGTATTTTCCAAATACTTGAAAATCTTTGCCCTTTTAAACCCTTAACCGTACTTCTGTGACTGTGCTCACATCCGGGGCCAGGCAGCGAGAGGACACACACACACACGCACAAAATAAGCAAAGGAGATGTTCTTATTCTGTTGAGAATCACAGATCAGCGAGAGGTTCTCTTCCCAGGAGGCTCCTGTGCGCTCTCCCTGTGTGGAGCCCCTGTTATAGCTGCTCCTTGCCTGCTGTGAGTTCCTTGCCTGCTCCTTGAGCTGGAATTAGAGAACTTTTCCTGGAGCTCTCTCTGCCCAGGCCACTGTCTACCTCTATATTTAGTGTTCAAACTAGGGCATGGGAGTGTGATAAATTCATCACTAGTTCAGTGGTGGTATATTTTGAATTCTGACCTTCTTCCATTGCCTGCTTGCTGCTGCTTACTTTTCAGAGTCCTCAAATATATGCTCCACGCATTCCATCTAGTTTTAGAGTTGTGTTTAGTAGGAGAGATAAGAAGTGGGCTTACTCCATCTTACCTGGAATCAGAGCCCATTAAAAGATCTTTAAGGCCACAGGACTGCATAGGATCCCTCCAGGAAAAATTACAGATAGAAACAGCAAGAGAAACGAGTGCTGATTTCTGAGATTACAAAATTTAGAAGTCCAGAAAATGAAGAGAAACAAACAAAGCAAACTGATTGTAAAAGGGACTTTACCTAACAAATGCAATCAGTGTAACCTGGTTTCTTGTACACTCAATGAATCCCCAACAATCAAAAAAAAAAAAAAGCAAACTATTTCAGGTTTTCATTCCCATACATAAGAAGCTTTGAAGGCTCCACTTCATCCTAGCAAATAAAATGCTAAAGAAATTAAAAATCAACAACCCTTCTTGAAGTGAGGTCACAGGGCAAACCACAGTCCCCAAAATTGGAGACACAAGTGAAGCCAGACAATCACAACTTAGCAGAGCAGAACCCTCTGCAGGAAACAGTGCCAGGTAGAAATCTAGACTGTAACTGCTGAATTTCTGAAAGGTCACTGTGGACAATTCACAGAGTGAAAATCTCTGGTAAGGCACAGTTTTGTGTTTTACCTCCAGGAATTTAACCAGGTCTTCACAGTGACTACTGAAGAAAAATCTCCTTGTGCTCCAGCAGGAAAAGGGGATGGGAACCATTCTGCGGTGTAGCAAAGTATCCTTCTGTTCTTAACAAGGCATGTGCTAAGAAACTATTTAGCCAGAGTTTAACCCTTGCTGGGGTTTTATCAAAGTCTAACTGACCTGGGGAAAGTGTAATACCCAGCTCAGGCTGGCTCTAGCCTTCCATGCAGAGAAAGGGAGCACTGAACTCCAAGACATTCTAGCCATCCTGTCGCTCCTACAGGGAACTGAACAGTCCCGAGAAGCACTGATGAAGTTCATAGTTTCAAGACACAGGCTCACTAAGAGTCTGAGACCTAATCATAGAACTGCAGACTGCTTCCTCTTCCCCTCCTCTTCCGACCATGGGACTAAAGTCCTATTTAAAGCAGCCCCTTCTACCCAACACATCATGTCTAGCTATCAGGAAAAAATTGAAAGCACACTAACCGTAAAAACACACAGTTTGAAGAGACAGAGCAAGCATCAAAACCAGATATGGCAGAGACGTGAATTATCAGAACAGGAATTTAAAATATAATTTTGATTAATATGTTAAGAAAGCTAATGGATACAATAGACAGAATATAAGAATAGATGGGCAGTGTAAGCAGAGACCAGAGACATAGAAATTCTAAGAAAGAATAAAAAAGAAATGCTAGGGAGGAGGATGGGTGGAGGGAGGGTAATTGGTGGGATCACACCTATGGTGCATCTTAGAAGTGTACAGGTGAAACTTACTAAATGCAGAATATAAATGTCTTAACACAATAACTAAGGAAATGCCATGGAGGTTATGTTAAACAGTTTGATGAAAATATTTCAGATTGTATATGAAACCAGCACATTTTACCCCATGATTGCATTAATGTACACAGCTATGATTTAATAATAAAAAAAAGAAAGAAAGAAATGCTAAAGATCAAAAACACTGTAACAGAAATGAAGAATGCCTTTTTTTTTCCTTCGGAGAAAGAGTCTCTCTCGGTTGCTGTGGGTAGAGTGCCATGGCATCATACCTCACAGCAACCTCAAACTCTTGGGCTCAACAGATCCTCTTGCCTCAGCCTCCTAATGATCTGGAACTACAGGTGTCTTAACAGTGGAATAGGTATGGCTGAGGAAAGAATTTATGAATTTGAGGGTATTTCAGTTGAAACTTCTTTTTTTTTTTTACAAGTTAACAGTTTATTAAGAATTAAACAAAGGTATGATGTGATACAGCACAAGCAAGATGCTCAAGATAGATATAATAGTACTACTCACACAAAAACTTAAATTTCACCTCAAAAAAAATCACAAGACGAAAGAGAAAGTAATTTCACTGTTATAAAGATATTTCATGCAAAGTATTAACTCTGCCCCCTCAAAGGCCAACCTCCCAACAAACAAAAAATTATCTGGAAATACTGCTATGCTAACATATTAACTACAGTATAATCATTCATAGGAAAACAGTAATTAAGCAATGAATTAAATGAAATAACAAAGTTCAAACTGTCATAAACTCATTGACCACAATGATTTTACAAAACAAGCAATTCCTGAAATCTTATAAACAATAAAAAAGAAATATTTCAATATCATTCTACTTGATCTGGATACACCTGATATTGAAATTGGAGAAAATATATTGCTATAAAGAGAAATACAAACATGTTTCACTTATAGATGAGGATGCAATATCCTAAACAACATATTGACAAGTTGAATTAAAAAATTAATATTTAAGTAATGTACTTAATTAAAGTAAGTATAAGTACTTACTTTACTTACTGTAATTAAGGAAAGAGAAAATTTCCTTAAGAGAAATTAAGGGCAAGGGAAAGAAAACCAAAAAAAAAAACCCCAAAAGAAAAGAAAATAGTGACTAACTTTCATATGAATTGGATTCAATTTTGACCAAAGTACATTACTCAGTTGAAACTTCTAAGACTGAAAAGCAAAGGTAAAAAATACTAGAATCTCCCCTCCCCCAATTCTTCCTAGAATAGAATATCCAAGAACTGTGGGACAACTATGAAAGGCATAAATACCAGAAAGAAAGTGAGAAAGGGGCAGAAGAAATATTTGAAGCAATAGTGACTGAGAATGTCCCTCAAATAGTTTCAGTCACCCAACTACAGATCCAGGAAGCTTAGAGAACACCAAGTAGGATGCACAGTCCAAAAAGCTATACCTCGACAAATAATATAGAAATTTCAGAAAATTGAAGATAAAGAAAAATCCTGGAAGAAGCTAGAGGGAAAACACACTTACCTACAGAGGTAAGTCTCATTCTGTGTCATTACAGAATGATGAAGGTGTCAATTCTCTAAGAAGACACAATAATGCTTAATGGGTACACACCTAATGACAGAGCATCAAAATACATGAAGCAAACCTAAGGGAACTCCAAGGAGAAGTAGCTGAATCCATTATTATAGTCGGAGGCTTCAACATCACCCATCAAAAATGAACAGATCCAGGGGTAGAAAATCAGTAAGAACACAGTCAAACTCAACAACACCATCAATCAATTGGATATAATTGACACCCCTCGAAAGACATGCCAGAACTTTTTGTGAGAGCCAGACATCATTGGAAGTGAAGATTAACAAGCAAAGGAAATAGAAAATATCAGGAAGTACAGATAGTAAATGGAAACATACGGTTTTGTTCACTTGTTGATGAGAAAAACATTTGTGAAAACCCCATTTGTGTTATATTTTTATTTCAACTGATAGGATGAGATGACATGATGTTAAAATGAGATTTGGGAAATTGCTTCAAATACAGTTACCCTGAATGTTCTAGACAAAATAATGACTTGGATGAAATTGCTTGTTTATTTTCTTCTTCAAATAACCTTATTCTGAACTCTGTTTTATCCATCAGACTTCCTGAAGAAGTCTAAGAGAAATATTTTTCATTTTTCTTGCTATTCTTCATTTAGTGGCTATTAAATCCCAAAGAAGTCCTAAGATTTTTCAAGTGTGATCAGTACAAACTTTAAAATATAGAAAGATTTACCTATAAAATAATTCTGAGAATACATGGAATATTATGCCCTCTGCGTATATCAAATAAGCAGATCTCACTAGCCAGTAGATTTGGGAACATGAAACTAAAGGTGCAGGCACATCAGGTATTATTTTTTATTAAATTTTATTTGCAATAATGGAAATTAAAGTTAGTGTAATAAATTTGCGTCACATTTAATTTGATATATGTTAGTTGTCCAGACCATAAATTGAAACTGACTTTTTCAGCGCTTTAAATATTTATGTCTTTGGATTTACTGCTTGCATAAGTTGGAGATATTTTACTTGCTAAGTGTCGATCCCACACCTTGGGCATGCTGCCACCAGGGGGAGGTAGTGTGCTGCCACCTTTTGATTATAAAGGCAACGGAGTGTTCCTGAGTTTCAAAATGGTGACTCAAAGTTCCTCTAAAAGACACGACGGATGTGTTACTTAGTTCAATGTAAGCATTTCACATTGTATATCAAAGCAGGTCACAGAACCCCATAAATGCATCAATGTACAAAGTTATGATTTAATAAGTAATAATAATAATAAAAGACACGACTTATGGTCTTTTCTTTAAATAAGTGGGTTTTTAACAAATAAACAATAACTAATTCTTTAGGATATTTAAAACATTTCAATCATGCATTTTTCTCAATACTGATTGACTTATTTCCTGTAAAACTGTGTTTTTCTATTCATAAAGATCATAACCCTACCCTATCACATAATATGTTTAATAGTTTTTATTTTCCTTGTATCTTTTAGTAAAATTATATTAAATGTGGAAGTACAGGTGGCACCCATAGCTCAGTGGGTAGGGTGCTGGCCACATACACCCAGGCTGGCAGGTTCAAACCTGGCCCCGGCCAGCTAAACAGCAATGACAACTGCAACAAAAAAATAGCCGGGCATCATGGTAGGCGCCTGTAGTCCCAGATACTTGGGAGGCCAAGGCAAGAGAATCACTTAAGCCCAAGAGTTGGAGGTTGCTGTGAGCTATGATGCTACTGCACTCTACTGAAGGCGACAAAGGAGACTGTCTCAAAAAAAAAAAAAAAAAAAAAATTCCACACAGAATTTTCACGGTATCTGCCACCACAGATGAGCAAAAAAGTCCTCACATAATCCACCATAATCTACATGTGGTCTGCAGGATGGACATCCCTGTGAGAGCACAGAGAAGAA